>CM076412.1:17721610-17783356 GCA_038363315.1 Mugilogobius chulae | reverse complement strand
TATGTCAGATATGTCTACTTTAGTAAGATTAAAATACTTTTCTTTTAGTGAATTTTACTTAAATTGTATCCACTCACAAGTGTGAATTGAACAGACGTTTAAAAATATATAATTACCTGCATCTCAATGTGCCCTTTCTCAGAGTACACTTCTGAATCTGTATTTTCTTCCAGAATTTCTGCATACATATCCAGCAAAGAGTTGTTTCCACTTTCAGTAGTTTCTGCTTCTGGTTCATCTGTTCAGAAAGATAAACAAAACAAACAAAAAAATCAAGCAAGATGACACAATTTTTGAAAAAATAATAAATAAAAATTCTTACCGGTTAACACATGGGTGTGTTGTCGTTGTTGAGTGTTCATCTTCTCCAGCACAAGTTTCTTCGCTTGTGTTTGGTGCAGATGTGAAGTAAGATCCTTGTATCTGGGGTCAAGGATTGTAGCCAGAAAGTACAAGGGCTCATCGTCAACATGGTTAAACCGTGTGTTGATTGATTCCAGCAGGGTGGTTTTTAGATGTTTTAACGCCATGGTCTGTGGCAACAGTCTTGTGAAGGAGCCGCTTCAGTGCCTGTACTGGCTGGGATGACATCTGCAGTTGTTGATGTTGCTTTACAGATGTCCCTTGTCAACTGCTCACATGGATCCAGAATAGTCAGCATGTTCTCAATGAGACTCCATTGCATTGGGTTCAAAGTAGCAATGAATGGTCCACTCCATATGCAGCCAATGCCCTTTTCTGCTGCAACAGACTTCTTAGCATATAAAACGTGCTGTTCCAGCGAGTGGATACGTCTTGCTGGAGCCGGGCAGGTTTCATTCCAAGTTTTGTCTGCAGGTCCACCAGGGCTCTTGTGGCCACTTGGGAATGCTTAAATGGCCAACCATTTTTCTTCCAATAGCAATGCAGTCACTAATACTTCTTTGACTCAGCACAGCCTCGTGTACAGCGAGCTGCAATGTATGTGCCATGCATCCAAGACTAGACAGCCCACACTGACTCAATGCTTTTATCATATTTCTGGCATTGTCTCTGAGAACTACGTGCACTTTACCCTTAGCAATATGCCATGTCTCCAACATCCCTCGAAAGCCTGGCTTATTGCGTCTGCTGTGTGTGATCCGGGAAGTTTTGTGAGTGCAAAGTTGTTTGTGCAAGTTGAAATCTTCGTCTAACCACTGCGCAGTCAAACTCAGCATGCTCACTTGACTGACAATCGCTTGTCCATATGTCCGTGGTAAAGCTAATGTAGTCTGCTTGCTTTTTACCGAGAAGCGTGTGAATGTAGTTTGCAATGTGATCATAGAGCACGGGTAAGCACGAGTCGGAAAAATAACGTCGGCTTGGTATCTGGTAACGTGGCTCCAAATGCTGCATTAAGAGACGAAATCCCATGTCCTCTACCACCGTAAACGGCTGATCGCCAAACGCAATGAAGTGCATGATTTTTCATCTAAAGCCTTCGCTCTGGGGTCTTTTCTGTCGAATTTTCGCTGCTTTTCAAACGCTTCATCAATTGCAACCAGCCCCGTACCTTTCCGCTTGTTAGTGTAGCTTTTGACTTCGCGCCAGCTGCGCTTCATAGTCTTTCCATAGTTCTGGTGGTGAAGTTTCAAATGACTTATCAAGTTAGTAGTGTTTGAAGCATTTTGACTTCTTTCCTCCTCGTGGAACTTCTGTAGAGCAGGACTTACAAATGGCAAGAGAATTGTCCGTCTCCGACACCGAAAAGTATGCCCAAACTGGTGAATGCACCGCCATGCCTTCTTCATCGCTGGCGCGTATGCTTTACGTCACACGTGCGACAGGAGGTCCTGTGAGGGGCGGGGGTGCCAGCGCCAGCAGCATGGGCGCTTGTTTGTGTCATGAAATTAGGCAGAATTAATAATTTATTATCGGAAAAAACTATCGGTTTGATTTTTTTATTATCGGATTTATCTGCATAACGTCATATTTGGCCATTATCGACCGATAATTATCGTCCACCGATATTATCGTGCATCCCTATTTATAACTGGTTCTGTCTGTAATGATCAGCTCTTATAGAAGCAGCTTGTTTTTCAATGTTTTTTATCTTATACTCATGACCAACTGCAACAGAGCTTGGATTATGATGTCACACAACACAACAGAATCATTTTGAGCTGCCAAATGTTAAACGCATGGAAGATTTTAAAATGTTTAATACATGTCTGTGGAAGTTATATGGTAAATTGGTGTTTTATTGACGTTCCATCCCAAACTTCTATAGTTAGGTGACATACATATTTGATTGCGTGAGTATAAAGACTGTTTATTATTTATGTTGTATGATGAAGGTTAATAATTGATTATGTCAATTGTCTAAAAGAAAACACAATTAGTTTTATGTCTGTATTTTTATAATAAGGCAATGTCATTGGCTGAGACACATTACACATTTTTTCCGCAATGCAATTGGTTCATGCCAGACACGTAACCAGCCATCTTGTTTCTAATTTAAACTACATAAACCTCAAAGGAAATCTGCATAAACTGCTCAATTATCGGAACAGACCTAATGTTTACTGTCAGCTGACATTTGTAGTACAACAATTACATCATTTCAATGTTCAGCTTTGTTACAGCGATTTTTGCACAAAATGTTTAATGATTGGCATTGGTAATTAGCATAGACTCTCAAGAAATATTCTACAAACTGAAACATGGCTTCTAATTGTCTGAATATGTATATTGTTGAGTCTAGGTTCTGCCCTGAATGATGTCAACTGAAAAAAAGTTGAGGACATAAAAGAATCCATTTTAGTAAGTTCAAGCCTGCCCATTTTCCATATTTTTAATTCCAATAAATCATCTAAATCTAAAAAAGTCTTATTGTCTGATTTGGCTAAAAATTAAAGTGATCACCGTGTATAAGTTGACATCAAGTTTGACATTTTAAAAAAAACAACAACAAGAAGCAAAGTACAAAGACAACACTTTCTTCAATTATTGACCTACGATTTATTTTGGCATGAACCAAAGTCGGTGAAAGTTTAAATTGTGCAGAGCTACAGTATCTGTGTGAACTTTGTGTGTACTCATTGTTTATGTGCTTGTACATTATCAGGACCAACAATAAACCTGAGAAACTTTAGTAACTCAAGCTGAAGAGTTATTTATTTAGAAGGTGGATGTTTTATTAAGACAGACTGACCAAATCCAGGCATCGATTGGCTAAAAGCTGCACTTAAACAACCAATCACGTGTCAGGGGAGGAGCCAAGCACATCTATACAACATGATGCCAGTCCATCCACAAGCCTACTGCTTCTCTTCATGAGTTAAAGCTCCAAACAAAGATGGCTGAAGTGGTTTTGGTCACAGGTGCGAATAGGTACGCTGACATTTTTATTTCACTCAAATGTTTATTTCTATTTTGCTTGTTTGTATTTGCTGTTCAGTAGGCTGTGACACAATTTCAGTAAATTGTATGGTTAACATTAAATTATTTTAGATTTACTTTAAATTTGTCTGTAAACTTGGTGACATAAAATTATACTCTTTGGCTAAACAGCAAAAATAGCATAGGTAATGGCACATCTGTTACCTAGCAACCATGTTGTAAATAAGGATTAAAATAGAAGTTATGCACATCATTTTGTTTTGAAAATTGTCCTCAACATCCTGGCTGAGTAGCAAAAAAAAAAAAAAAAAACAACCTAATAAAATGTTTTACAGAAATTAATTTTAAATGAGTTTTCTGTCAGACTCAGTATTGAGAAGGAATTGTGGTTATGTTTGTTCTCAGACTGTAGCTGCTTTTTTTTTTTTTAACTATTGTGCATTTTGGCCACTCATTTATAATTATAATTTATTAATTTTGGCGAATACTTGTCAGAAAAATTATATAAATTGTTAATCAGAATAAGATGACAGAATCAGATCTATATAAATGATATTAGAGATTAGAGACATTTTTGTTAGCAGCCCATGGAGCTCAGCAGTGGAAGATTGCCCTGGTTCAGGAAGTAAATTGCCCCATTGTTAAGTCCCATTGCAGGTATAGGAAAAAATTCAAGCATTAAGAGCTTGCACTAACTCCACAGAGCAGATCTTTTCGGTCTCAAAAGCACATCTATAACTTAAAATTCAGCAAAACATCTTAAAAATGCCATAGTTTATACAGCCGAAGAAACAGATTTTTTTTTTTTAATTGAGGGTTTATGCTTATGACTCACCACAGAGCTGATCTGGCCCAAGGACACTTTCAAACTTTTAAGATATTTTATATAATTTTTAAATTTTTAAAAAATGTAATCCCTATGGAGATATAACATGAAAGCCTGTACTTCCTGAGTGGGCGGTCACAGTTGAGCTCCATAGTAACAAAGAAACTGATGTGTTCCTGTTATCTACCTGGTTTATCACCTGACTATTAGGAAATTGTCTTTTCTCATTGACTCTTATGCATTTTTGCCACTTATTGTCCTCACAGTGGTGTGGGTCTGGCTCTGTGTGAGCGGCTCCTGGATGAAGGGGTGCAGTTGTGTTTGGGCTGCAGGAACATGCAGCGAGCTCAGGCAGCACGCTCAGCCCTGCTCCGCTCTCACCCTTCAGCCCACGTGGACGTGCTTCAGGTGGACACCAGCAGCACCTCCTCTGTGCTCAGGGCAGCAGAAGAGTTTAAACTCAGGTGGGGCAGAGTGTAACAGAATCTAAACTGTTACTCTGATTATATGCTAATTTAATTCATGATTTGTTCAGGTATAACCGGCTGGATTACCTCTACCTGAACGCAGGAGTCATGCCGAATCCACAGTTTGATGTTCAAACATTTGTTAAAGGAATCTTAACTGGGTACATATGTTCTTTTTAGTTCTTTAACATTCTCACAAATACACACTGATTTCTTGCGCTTTATTGTTAGATTGTACTCAGATTATATCAGTTAATATATTAGTTCCATAATTTGTGTTCAGTTTCTTATTTACCTTTTGTAAAAAAAAATAACTTTCTATTGCGTGCATCATTTAAAATGTGTTGTGTTTTTTTATGGCAGCCGAATCATAGCATGTTTGCCACAGGACAGGGAATCCTCAGACAGAACGACAACGTCACTCCAGATGGATTTCAAGAAGTGTTTGCCACAAACCTCTTTGGTCACTTTCTATTGGTAAGTTTTATACTCTTTTGTAATTTGGATTAGTTTGATCTTCCAGCATTTTTTATGCTTATATAAAGTCAATAAGACTTCTGCCCTTGAAACAGACACAGTCGACACAGGATCTGCTTAGCTACATTGGCTCATTAAATATTAATGTTTGAAATGCTGCTGTCCTGCAGGTCACAGCCGACAGTGTCTGTGATCACCAATGGGGCCTGCTGCCTCTTTTCCTCATAGAATTAAAAGCTTTGTTGTTTGATGGCTGAAATATTTGCTATAGAAATAATACATTTGGACAAAATTATTTATCTGGTTTAAATAAGACATTCTGTATTTAGTGTTTTTGTGTTTTGTGTGAATAGTTCAGGGAGCTGGAGTCACTGATGTGTCGAGATGGAAAGACGTCACAGCTGATCTGGACCTATCGAGTAATGCTCAACGCTCGGCCTTCTCACTGGAGGACATCCAGCACCAAAAAAGGCACACATCCCTACAGTTCCTCTAAATACGCCTCTGACCTGCTCAGCCTGGCCCTCAACAAATACTACAACCATCAGGTCCGACTCACACATATGAGCCTGTTTCATCATCCAATATGTGACTAAATGTGCTGTGGTTTCAGGGTCTGTTCTCCTCTGTGACATGTCCAGGGTTTGTTATGACAAACCTTACATACCGAGTCTTCCATCATTACCAGCTTTCTTCTGGACTCTTCTGTTACCTTTCTTTTGGCTCGTAAGTAGAACATTTTAATATAAAAGCTAGTTGTGTTGAAAGTAATCTTTAAAATCATAATTGCAGATAAGGATGTTCACCAACACTTTCACGCTGACACCTTATAATGGAGCTGAATCTTTGGTACAGTAAGCCTTTTTACTCTTACTTGACTTGACTCACTATGTAGTACTTTGACTTGAAATAATAGTCGGATACAACTCCGACTCATGTACAAATTTTATGTTAAATAGTTAATAACCTATAAGTTAATTCTGCTGCTAAATAGGCCTAAATGTTTTTGCTTATGTTTTCTTTTATGGAATACTGGCCCAAGGAATTTAAAATCTTCCACAATTTTCATTTTAAGAGGCATCATTAGCAGGGAAGCTTGGCGCTGTCTGGCTGCTCAACTTGGCTGTATTATTTCTTTAATTTTTTTTGTATTAAAGTTCCTCATAGCATGTTTAAATCTTAGAAGCTGAGCAATGCCGACTTTAGGTCCTGGATGGGCAAATTAAGCCTAAAATGTCCACCTGAAATGGGATGAAGCTAGTAGGTGATCATTCTTTAAAGTGCACATGACAACTTAGATTATGCTTTTCAACAAAATACTGGTAAGGAAGGTTATATTTAAGTTTTTACTAAACATTTTTGCTTGTTTTCACCCAGTTTGACTATTTTGTTTGCATTTCTTTTTATATTTTGGCCAGTATATAAGACTTACGTACAAATCCACAACTGTACCCAGCAACCATTCAATAAACAAAATCATCATAAATTAAACAATAGTTATAATTTCATAAAATATAAATCAAATGTCAGTTTAGGTTTATGATAATGATCATAAGTGGAGAGATTCTACATACAACTGACTTTTTTTTTTTTTCTAGTTTTGGCTGTTTAAACAAAGACCGGAATCACTGGACCCTTACAGCAAGTACCATAGTTTAACATCTGGGCTTGGTCATAGATACACAGAAGCCTGGAAAGTAAGGAAGGCAATATCTGGTAAATGGTTTGCTCATGAGTGTTACTATAACCCTGTTTGTTTGTCTCCTTACAGATGGACATTGACTTGACAACATCCGAAGCACTTTATGAAAAACTTCTACAACTAGAAAGTGAAGTAAAAATGAAACAACACGATCAAAAAAAACATGAAATTCATATGACGATGTTTCTAATTATAGTCTGCTGATACTGTCCCAGGGTAAATACTTGTCACCGTTTTACAATATTCCAGTTCAAGAAAAAGTGACAAATAAAAGTCGTGAGTGTGTGTGAGAAAGTAGATGAGTTCTAATAGAAATCCTCTGCTTATGTCATCAAAAAGCAGCAGTCTATTAAAAATATATTAAAAAAAGTAATCATTCCCCAATTTGCCATTTACAGAATTCGAGAAGCCTAAATCATGCTAGTTTTTAGCTTGTATATTCAGTCGTAAAAATGTTGTCTGTCAGTTGTAGCCTGAGTTTATCAATCATTTAAGCTTTCTAAAAGTCCATTAAAGTGACATCATGACGCCTTCTGAAGGTCAAGACCTAAAATTAATTAGACATAGAAGTTAAAACCATACAGTATTCTTAATGGGCTCAACTGAGCAAAATATAAGACAATCAGAGCATGTTTTATCTTGTTTGTCCTCAAATTAGGGTCTGGCAAATTACACACAACCAACACATTTGACAGTTTAAACAGTGGTTCTCAAAGTGAGGTTCCCAGGAAGGTTCTAGGCCAGGGGTCTGCAACCTTTAACAGCAAAAGAGCCACATTTGTTCCAATTCAAATGAAATCAAAATCAGAAAGAGCCACAAATGTATTTCGTCTTTGACAGTTAGGTGAATTCACACAATGTTTTACAAAATAAAACATGGAAAGCATTGTGTAAATTTACAAAAAATGTGTTTGATGTCGAGACAAAGCATTATGTTTTAGCATTATTATTATGAAATGCACATAATACACATACGTTTTTCAAAAAGTTGAACTCCAGTTACGGGCATCAATCCATTTAGAAATGATGAAATAACCAGTATTCACACACTAAACCAGTGTGCCAGGGAACGCTACTGTTTCTTGAGATACTTCCAGAAGTGTTTTGAAAAAAATGTATCAGCTGTAAATACTTTATGAAATCGATATCAGTAAATAATTTGCCGTTTTGGTGTGTCCACAATACCTTTTTGACTAAAAATGAAAACCAAACCATCACAATTTCCAAATAAAATAACATTAAAATTTAGTTTTCTGTGTGCGGTGGAAACATTTCAGAGAAAATAGTGTGCCATGACTCAAAAACGTTGGGAAACATTGAACTACACATTCGCTATTTTAAAATAAACATCTATTGTGTGCTAATAATTATTTTTTTGTATCTTTTTATAGTCTGGTTTCTCATTCATAATTAAATCTCAATAAGCCGCACTTATGTCTTTAAAGAGCCGCATGTGGCTCTTGAGCCACAGGTTGCAGACCCCTGTTCTAGGCCATGAATGATGGTTTCCCCCAAATTTTGGAACATTGCAATAGAGGTTATACACTGACATCATTTTATTTGAAAAATTCTCGTAAACATTTTATGTGGCAACTTTGTGTGCAACACAATGAGAAAATGTACTTTTTTGTTTTGTTACAGACTATTTTTCATCTCTGGAGTTTTTGTTTGACACATTAATTTTAAAGTGGCGAAATGCAAACTAACAATCATTTTCTGTTGTCGTGGCAACAGTGTAATGCTTCACTATTGTAAACTAACGGCAGTTGGAGATTTATGACCTTTTAACTGCAGAATATAATTTATATCCTCATCAAAAAGACTCAAGAACATCCTTTTAGGAAGAAAAAGGTATTTACTTCAACTGTGTGTGATAAATGCTAGAGAAGTCTTTCTGTTTATCTGCTTTTCTGACACTGTTAGCTGTTTTTTTTTTTTTCCATTTCCATGTCAGTTAAACCCATTGTTCTGCAGAATAGCTGGGTTTCACATTCTAGAATTCTTGGCAGTTATAAGCCAGGTGGAGGGCAAGAGGCAGTTTTTCCTGTTAATAACAATGGACTTTGCCATGGAATAATTCAAAAAATATTTAGCAAATTTAAAAAGTGGCTATTTCTAGAATGACTAGACCCATTACTCAATTGCACTCCAAAAAATAAAATGCATTTAAACAATCTTCATTTTAGCTGCCCTCCACCTCATTGAAATAACATTGGCCAGTAGAATGTTTGATGTCACTTGAAACCAACCTATTGTTGTATCACTTATACCTTCTTTTCACTATTTAACTTTCTTTTGAGCTCCTACAGGAGAAAATGTCATTTCCATTGACTCTCATGACTTTCTTGCAAGAATTCACATGAAGTTATGCTGTGTTTTGTCACCAGCATAACTTTCATTGTGGAAAACTAGAGGCACATCACTCAGGGTCTCTGATCTGAAACCAACTGAAAACTTCTGGTTAAATCATTTAACAAAACAAATATATTATTATATTTGCCAGATCATAGCTATTGTGTAATTTCTGTGGATTTTTTTGTCTTTTAATTGCAAATTAGTAATTGTAGAATTACCTCTGTCATGTTCTCTATCCATGTCCAGCCAAGAAGCTAACGTTACATCACCAGAACTGCCAAACTGGGGAAAAACAGGCAAAATCTTTGGTAAAATCTTAAATATAATCAATCTGTCCTATGAACTTGTTTTCATTCTTAAAAAATTGAACAAAAATGGTAAAAGAAAAAAAATTACCCTCACTTAATGAATGTGATGTTATGATATAAAGCAAAATCTGCAACAAATACAAGAAAATAGTTCATAACATGTTTAATAAAATCACCAAATAGTTTTCTGTCCTTCATTCTTTCATCAGCCCACTTCAGTCTATGTTATGACTATGTTGTTTATGCCCTGCTCCTCACGGTAAAATCCACTGTAGTCTGTCATCAAGCTGTCCGTGTCGTCCCAAAAGTTCACATATGTCTCAGAGTACGGAGGCGCACATCTGTCCCTGAGGTTCGCTCCTCCATCAACAGCACACTCCTCCTCTTCAGCGCCGCTCACTTTGGGGTTACAAAAAGCCCAAACCATCCCGCAGAAATAAGCAAAAAACGTGCCCATTACCATCACCATGAGTGCGTAGGACTCGATCATAGCGTTAGTGACCGAGGAAGGCATCTCTTTGCCCTCAGTCACACTTTAGAGGCAGGATATCAATGGATCTCTGCATGGGACGTCCTGGACAGCTGAGTCAGCATCTGTCACATACGAAATTAAAGCGGCCAGGCACCTTTAGTAAGGCTAAAATACATTGGTTTAGTTGTCTTCGTGTTGAATGTGATCACTTCTTAAGGCCAGATTTAAGGCCAGGTTTATTAATAACATCATACTTTGTTATAAAGTAGTTCAAATTATCAATTTGATGATTCTATTTGCCCTATTAAATAGACTCAGGGCTGCAGCTAACAAATATTTTGGTAACTGATCAGTCTGTTGATATTTCTTTCATTTAATTGCTTGGAGCAGAAAAGATCATTGAGAATGAGTTAATTTACTGCAAACCAAGCACAAATCATTAGTCATTTCTTTCTTCCTTAAATTTTAGTATTTTATTTTTTGTAGATTATACTATGGCTGATGATTTACATAAGACACAGTAGATTGACCAGATAAAAAAAAAAGCAACAAAAATTATAGGGGCAAAAAGAGTAAATAGTGGTCAAATAAGTAATACAATTGATGCCTTTTTGTCTTGCATTTTAATTAATTACACCTAACCTACCCCATTTTCATGCGATTTTCTATTTTTTAAACTAAAGATAAAAACAAAACAAAAATTGCTATTTACAGTTGTTAAGAGTCAAATGATCAAAAAGGACAGCAGGGACATGACATGACAAATCAATGGTTTCTGATTCTTTTGCTGGGACGTGGAACATAGGTTTAAAACTGAGACTAACAGCTCAAACTACTAAAGTCTAGTTGGCTACACAACTCAGATCCTTACTTCAAAAATCATATGTCTGGTTTTGACTTGCCTGTTAAATGGAGAATATAACATTAATAATTTATTAAAGGGCACATTATGCAAAATTTCGTTTTTTTTAGTTTTGTTATTTTGAGTTTTTATTCCTGTTCTAACATGGTTTCCTCATCAAACACCTCATCAAAAAAAACAAAAAACAAAAAAACATTCTGTGATGTCATAGATAGATTGATATCTGAGAGATGCCCTGCTTGCAGCAGTTCTTGAGCAAGATCTTTTTTCCCCTTAGAAAATACTCTTTTCAACAAAACAAGCAAAGTTTGTTTGGTAAGACAAGGCAAAGCAGAGCCACGACAAATGACTTGGACCACAACGGAACTGTCTGAAATTGTCTCTTCTGTCTGTCAGCTGTTGGGCCAGACTGTAATTTTAAGAAAACAACATAAAACAACTGAAACAAGCAGTCAGTTACGATGCACCTGCTGCTGCTGCTACTACGAAAAGTTGCAGTTGTTTTCTCCGAGCTTCCACTGACTCCAGTTTAACATATAACTGAATAAAAAAACTGTCTGAAAATAAATTTGTACAATCTTTCATGTTAAGCCTTTAGGCTAATCTGTATGAAAAGTTCAACATGCAGTTTAGACATGTCCCATGCTGCGCTCTGCAACAAACAGTAGATAATGAAGCCTTATGGATAATGTAGTTCAATAACCGTTGAATATCATTGGGTCGGACTCATAAAGAACTACACGCTCCGCCCGCGCCACTGCCAGTGTCCCGGATGTCTATCGCACCGGAAGAGAAGTCAGTCCTTTTCCAGCCATCTTGTGGCTTCATCTAGCGAAGTGCTCGCACCAAGCCTCGTAGAATCGGAGGAAATCCTGCTGAAGGGGCGCCATCATGCCCGGACAAATGCAAGAAGGTTTTGGCTGTGCCATAACCAATCGGTACGACCAATTATTTGACGACGAGTCGGATCCGTATGAGACATTGCTGCAGGCCGAGGTCAAGAAGAAGAAGGAGGCTGCAGCTCCCGCCGCCAAGACTGCCGCTCAGGCCACCAAGCAGCCTAAAAAGGAGTCACAGAAAGACAGAAAGGCCCCTCTGACTGATAAGAAGGAGGAAACGCAAGCCCCCGTTCCACTCAAGAAAGATGGTAAGTATTCATTTGGCAAACAGTCTGTTCCCTCCTGTGGCAGGTAGCCTGACAGTGCTAATGTCTGCTCCTGCTGCTCATGTCAGTGACATGAGGACCTCGTGGTCTCTTTTGTGCCCTGATCGTCCTCTGGAAAAGTCTCTTTACACACTGTTGTCCCGCGGCTGTGCAGAGCACGGCCCTTTAGCTTGAGCTGTTTAACAAACACGTTTTAGCTCGTGCTGCTTCTGCAGGCCCAAGGCCCTCAAACCTGTTGGCCTGGTCCTAGTTTGACTCGTGCTATGTTCAGATGTCTGCTGTCAAAAGATAGATCTCGACCAGACCGCTGCAGAGACCCTTTTGCCCGCCTTTGCTGAGTTTTATGGCTCAGTAAGAAGTTCTGTCCGCACATAATCACCGCGCCTAATCACTGTTCAAGCACGTTCTTCTTTAACACCACAGTTAATAAACATTAAGTTCGTGGCTCATTATGATTATGTTTAGACCCTCGTGTATGTGTATTTGTCAGCAGCACCGCTCATGTCTCGTGGAGACGGACCTCGTGGTTTCTGCGGGGCGTGTTGTGCACTACCTCATCTCTACCACTTCCCATTGGCTCAGTACTGACATTTTACCTAGCGTTAGCAGTGGCTGCAACGCAGCGCATATGTGTTCTGTTCATTATGTATTTTCTACATAACGTGGATAAAGTCTAGTTGTCCGTCCTGTCAGTGTCTGTTGCCCAGTGGGTCAATGCTGCTGCAGAGCAGAAGAGACAGGTGGACTATAGCTCCAGCAGCTGCTGTGGAGTGGGTCTATTTTGGTCTGTCTTAGTTGGGCAATGGGTGGGATCAGTAGTGTCACCCTCGGCCATTGAAATCTACTGAAGTAAAAAATGTAAACAACACATTTTGAGAGTGATGTACATTTTCTTTGTGATGCATAAATATCATTTAGTGGGCAAAACTCTTAAATCATAGATTGCGTAGATTGACATACCTTGTTCCTCAGAGTTTGACATCTAACTTGACGTGTTCATTTACCTGCAGGAGCTGGAATGAGGAGAATGGGCCGCAAGCCTGAAGGCGAAGGTCCTAGGCCCCAGGGCCAAGGCGAGGGCCGTCCTCCCGCAGACAGAAGACCGCCCACTGAGAGGCGACCTCCTCGCCGCTTTGAGAAGCCCCCTGGAGAGGCTGGAGAGAAGCCTGAGGGAGATTCTCTGTGGAGAAGTGAGTACTCAGTGTTTTACTAGAATACATAGGATTTAATAGTTCAGAACGGTAAAATTACTGCAGTTTAAAAAAAAAAAAAAAAACTTTTATTATGTAAATGAACTTCCACTGTCTTCATAGTGGCAATCGCAGACACTGCGACTGTCAAAATAAACTCATGCTCATCATGTCATTAACAGAATTAATAATAATTAGATGAAGAAGATTGTTATCATGACATTTGTCAGAAGTGTTGTTTGTTGTCTTTAGACCTGCCGGTGACCGACCCATGAGAGGACGTGGAGGTGGTCGAGGCGGTCGTGGAGGCAGAGGGCGTGGCATGGGCCGTGGTGATGGCTTTGATTCCCGGGGCAAACGTGAATTTGATCGTCACAGCGGCAGCGACCGATCGTAAGACTTAAATCTATGTTTGATAGATTTACAGTTTGATATGAAGAGAACAATCTCTGTGCTGTAGCCTTGACTAAAGCAAGTGTTGTTTCAGTAGTTTGAAAGGTGAGGAGAAGCGTGGAGGCAGTGGATCTCACAACTGGGGCACTGTCAAGGATGAACTAAAGTAAGTTTTTTTTTTTCCACAATGACTTTGCTGTACACCTGGGATGTTGGAAGACTGACTCATTTTTTTCTGCAGTGAGCTTGATCAATCAAACCTGACTGAGGAAAACCCCGAGGGAGAGGAGCACCCACCCGCCGACTCTGAGAACAAGTAAATCTATGACATGTCTCTATGGTAAAGGGCCTGATGGGACTTTTTATGGTGCTGATGCACAGCTTGCTTTCCTTGCATTTGTTGAAGGAGAATGAGGCAGAAGAGGTAAAGGAGGAAGGCCCGAAGGAGATGACTCTGGACGAATGGAAGGCAATGCAGGACAAGGATCGCGCTAAAGTGGACTTCAACATCCGCAAGGCCAACGAGGGAGCTGACTGGAACAAGGGCTTTGTGCTCCACAAGTCCAAGGCTGATGTAAGTCCAGGATCAGTCTTTTGGCATATGGAGCTTACTAATGGTGCGGTCCAGGGAACTGGGATATTTCCTACTTGTAAAAATGCGCTGGAAGGTCAATCGAACTGATAAATGCCACTTACAACAAAAAGTGAATCTGATGGGTTTAACTGCCACAAAAACATTGGTTACAGGTTACTAAAGGTTAGCATTAGCCATAATGTTTACATACAAGCTGATTCAGTTGGAACACTCTAAACCTGGAAATATCCCAATTCCCAGTTGCTTGGAACGCAGCATGAGAGACAAGTTAGCCTTTTCAATTCAAATCAGTGATTTAAAATATATTTTTCTTTTACAGAACAAGAAGGAAGATCTGATTGAGCAAGAAAGCGATGAAAAGGTGTGATTTTGGGACCATGTTTAGTATTGCTTGCTCTATATTGCATAACTTTTAATGTTGAAATTTAAACATAAATGCTTTTTTCAGGTTGAGGATGAGCACCACTTTAGAAAACCAGCCAATGACATCACGTCCAAGCTGGAGATTAACTTTGGAGACCTGGGACGTCCTGGCCGTGGCCGTGGAGGCCCTCGTGGAGGACGAGGGGTAGAGGCCGTGGCGAGGCCACCAGGCCAGTCCGCGGAGGAAGGCCTGACAGGGTAAATACTTTTGTGTAGAAAGTCTTGTATCAGGCACCTGTTTTCACAGCAGGTTTTGTTTTCATTTTTTAAAGAAACTTTTTGTTTTTCCCTAGTCGTCCTCTTCTGTGCCCAACGTGGACGACCCAGAGGCATTCCCAGCCCTGGGTTAGACCTCACTGGAGCCTGAGCACCTCCACTACGAGGCTTGCATGATCCTGGATCCTTCAGCAGAGTCAAATGATGGATAAGACTGTCATTAACTGTGGCACTCATTGTGAGAACTGATTTTGCGTAATAAAAACAAAACGAAGATGGAAAAAAACAGAAATCCAAAAAAAAAGTCAAAAAAGAAAAGGACTTCTTGCTACTCGGGAGCAGCTTTATTGGTAGAGGTTTTGTACTTGGAAACAAAGTAGCAGGGATGTTTTCATACAGTGTTCTTTTCAGAGGTTATGCATTGTCCATTGATGATTTTTGTAATTGCTGCTTGAAAATATGCATTTGAAATGTAAGAGTATTTTAAGCTGGGTGTGTGCCATTGCTTTCTTGCTTTACAGTAGGCTCAGCCACACCAGATGTTTCACTCAATGAGATTTATGGATTTTCTTTCTTTAGCACTGGGAATATTGTTTTATATTTTGTACAGGAGGTCTATTCTTCTATGATATTCATCCTGTAAATTGAACTATTTTGATAAATTTAGACTATTTCACATGGTGCAAAATGGGACTAACTTTGGTCTGACCAGATGTTGCCTCCTCTATAAACTGCTGTTTATGATTATGTATTCTGGAGATTTTCTATGGAAGTGTTCATTGAGAACATTAGGTCATTTTTCAGAATTATAAGGTCATTACTAAATTTACATCGATCCTGAAACGGATGGATCGTGTTCATGTTGAGGTTCTTGTGCCTCTTTGGGTGACATTACGGGTGCTAAACTCATCCATGAGCGTAAGCCAAGTGCATCAACGCCTTGTCTTTTCCTAAAATGAATGAAAAATGCTGGTGATGTCATTTCATTGTCCCTTTCAGACTTGTACACACTCCACTCTGTATTTGGGCTCGGCGCCATTGTGCAGCTCTGCTCTTAGCTGGTGTTTTTCATTACTTTGACAAAGCCCTGTTGCCCTCTGCATAATCGCTCTGAAAGAAGTGCAGTTGTTCATTGTGTGAAACAGCTGAAGAACAGACACGTGTGAATTTAACCCTGCTATTGGAGACCTCTGTCGGTAAATAAAGATGGTCGATACATTTTTTGCACTGTGACTTTTCTGTTTTGTTCAAGTGTTTTATTTACACAATAAATACAGATACTGGAGTCTTTACAAATCACATTTTTGTTCAAAGGCTTGCTCACTGGTTTGAGAACTCTACAGTGACCAAATTTTCAAAATAAAATCTGGGACACCAGATAGGATTTGAAATAAGAGTGAAAAAGTGATATGTTAGAATGCACTTCAGTCAAGAGATGTGACTGAGTGCATTCTAATATACAGTATAACCTTTTCACTCATTTATTTCAAATCCAATCTGGTGTGTCTGACTTGCTTGTGAAAAGGACATTTTTGCCAGTGTTTTTCTCAACTTTGACTAGAACTATTTTTTCATATTTACTACTGTGAGAAGAACTGGGACATGTCTTGTGTAAAACTGTAAAATCAATGATTTTAGGTAAATTTGCTGGGACATGGACAAAATAGGGACTGTCCTAAGTAAAAAGGGATGCCTGGTCACCTACACAAATCTTTCAAAAATCATGTACAAAGCAGACAACTGCATCTGTTGAGAAAAACACTACAATTGTCAAATTCTGTCATCTGATTTAGGTATGTAGATAATATTTTCATCAGAACCTTGCCAGCTGCTGTGTCATACAAGTGTATTAGCAAACATGCCTCACAAACTGAAAGAAGCCGCAATTTGACAAACAACAGTCCTTATGCCTGGAAAGTTGGAGGTAGTTTATTCAATGACAAATATATATTACAAAACATCTATTGTACGAAATGTTGCAGTTCTGGAGATGTTCTCTTCATCTTTGTCAAGTTTTTACAGTAGCTACAGTTCACCTCTTACTGTTGTTTTTCTTAAAGTGACACTGTAACTTTCTGGAGTTGAAAAGTCATCGTGATTGTATGATTCTACAAAAAAAGTTAAAAGTGTATTTCAGAACATACTTTATAGAGATGTATAATTCTAATTCCAAATTGTGGAATATTATAGCGAGAGAAATCATGTTTCTATAGAACCAAGCAAAGTGATTATCCTCAAGAGTTCAGGCATTTCAAGGACAAATATGTTTTTTGCATTGCTCATGAATTGGTGTTTTAAACTCTTGAGAAGCGTTACTTTCCCATTTTAGGCATTAGAACAGTCAAGAACTAAAATAACACTATCTATTAGTTGCTCCAAATTAGTCTGATTATTTATGGCATCAAAAATCTGGGAAATTTAGAGCAATAATTTTTGAAGGAAAAAAATCTTTTATGCTTATATGTTCTTTGAGAGTCATTTTTGTGACCATGCAAACTCACTGTGAGAATAGTCTTTATACGTTTAGTAAAATTATTCAAGTTGATAATTGTTTTTCTTTCAGTATTTCATTCAAATTGTGAGTTTTTACCTATGGGTCTCAAAGAGATAAAAAGTTAGAGTTGCTGTCATAGCAATTAATGCCTGAAACAGTCTGTGGTCAATTTACTAGAGAAAAAAATCTGTTCCATCAATCCTCACTGCATCAAGAGTCAGCTTTTGTCCAAAATCCAGTTGCTCGGATAAGAAGCTGTGACTAGGGAAGAAGGGGGAGAACTCCCCATTGTCCTCATCCTCTTCAGACATGGTTGCTGTCCCATGAGAGGATATGTAACCAGCTGTCTCACTGGTGTCCAACGATGAGGTCTGCGTGTGCCCCGAGCTGTCCGAGTCGTGTGACAAGCTCTTGATGTAAGTGATGTGGGGGTAAAGAGGCGTAAAGACTCTGACTCTGAACTCAGGCTGGTCTGGGGCAACAGCAAGGAGCGGGGCAGTTCCTGGATGTCCACAAAAACAGCTCCTCCTCCTCGCTCACTGTGGAGGTGCTGAGCTGAAGATGGAGACTCACTTTGCTCTGGCCCTGCACAAAGAGGAGATTTTAAAACAAGATACACTGGTCTTGGGAAATAGCTAACTACTTGTACTGGAAATACATCTTCAGAAAACAATTACTATTTTGAAAACTGCATTTATTTAACATCTAAGGAATACATTTAGTTATTTAAACATACAATTCAGGGTTTAAACATTTCGGAAATAGTGAAAAAATGTGAAAAAACAAACAAAAACACAACTTTAATAGTGAGAATGTATTTCCTATTCTAATCAATAAATAATGTTGTCTTATTTCATAAACAAAAAAATTGCCCAAAATAAAAGCTGTTTCAAAATAATACTGCATAAATATATCTACACTATGATAGAGTTGAGCAAGTATCAAGACCTTAGCTTATCAGTTTGGGAATGACCCATGGTTTAAGTTGCTGTAATATTTGCAACTAATCTGTGTATATGGTGTTTAGCATTGCCTACTACTGTATTCAAAGACAATTTTGGGGTAGTAATGGTCACAGATTTCAGGTTAAAATAGTGAAATATTGTCTGTGTGTTCACTGGAGTGGTCTGTGTCATTTCTTATAAAGTTGTGGTATCATCATAGATTGCTTCCAATTATATTTCATTTATTAATTTGTTTTAATCACGTCACAAATCTAGCACGTTATTAACAGATAAAAATAACTCTTGCCTCACATTCTAAGTAGGTACTTTGACAGTACTAGTGTAAATATATATTTTAGTATTTTCACGCAATTACCTTCTCCTTTAGAAAATCTTTAGCCCATTTGCTGTTTTTAGGATCAGGAATATCAGGCAGGCAATACTGGGAATACAGCAAAACACTACAGGAAGAAGAAACATGACAAACATTGGGTTAGGACCAGTTTGTTTACATTCTTCTATACATTTCAGCCAAGAGTAAATTACCTTTTATTTACATCTGTAATCTGACATGCACAGAGTAGTAACACCAAAAAGAAAAACAGGATGGCCAGAATAAGGATGAGAACTACCTGTGATTCATCTGCAAAAGTAAAACAAAATGTGAATTCGCCGATGGCATTAACACTTGTAGTCTATGTTTGAAAATGCTGCTTACGTTGAATGAAGAAGTTGACTTTCTGACCGGGTTTGCTTTCTCCTTTAGCAGTGGAGGCTGTCATCCAAACGCTGTAAGCCCCTGGAGTCAGATCTCTTAAAACCCAGAATTTCTGTGATGCTGAAACAATGTCTAAAACAGGCAAATGTGAGGTATGTTATCAGTCATGATACGACATTGCAAATATTTTGTTGCTTCATGACTTTCTAAGATCATCGACCAGTGTAAACTCGAAACAATAATTACATTCATATTTCTGTGGGCTATTCATTACATCAGGACTTAAAAGATTTACTCAAGTAAGAATAAAGCTAGTGTTAGTTAAAAGTAAGTTATTGAATTGTGTAAATATAATGTAATGTATATTATCTATCTAATTAAAAACTTGTTATAAAGCTGAAAGTCAAATGTGTAGTTGTTCTCTTACAGGATGTTGTTGTCTCAGATTTGCTGCTCTGCTTTAAGTAAAGGGTGTATTTGGTGATGCAGCCTCCGCGCTGACTCAGAGTCAGAGGCAGCCAGCTCACGTTCACTGTAGTTCCCTCCACTCTTTCCTCCACAAAAGGCCCAGTTGTAGGGACTGAAAACAATAGTGAACATTCGGGTAAATTCATGTATGAAAAATCGCTGCAGACAATGCTATTTAAAGTGCGTAAGACAGATTAGATTACATTTTAAGTAAAACATGGTAAACGTGATTATGATTAAGATTTCACTAAACATTTAACTTGTGTTTATCAAGTTTATTTGCTTTAGTCAAGTTCATTATCGTCTTTTGTAGTAAATATGACATATGTGGAGGGGAATCCACAAATGTTACCAAGCAACCACATTGTATTTCTCAATCAAAATCAACATATATAACAGAAATTAACAAATTATTATAACTTAATACCTTATTGATGGCTTAAGCATCATAAAACTGTGTCAGTTGTGAATTGCAATTCAGTTGTATTTTGGCGCTTTTTGACGTATGGAGGATTCTGTTTTAGAACTTTAATTACTTCCTTTAATTTTCTACTTTTAGTTGTCAAATTCTTTATAAATTGCAACCTAACTGCTGTAAAACTATGATGAATATTTACCACAAAGACTATCACACCAAATGATGTCAAAATTAGAAAATATAATCTGTAATATGGTTATTCTCACTTGATTCACTCTGACACTTGTAGAATTCAGTTACTGAGTTTATTTTAACTGTCTTTATATCTGGTTCAGATCGCCTCACAGGACAGACAAGCAAACATGTCAGCTACCTGAACAAAGCAAGACAGGAAGTGCACTGCTAAGAAAAGTGAGCGGGGCAGAATAAGGTGAGAACACAGAGGAAAAGCAAAATAGTTAATTTTCTGCTTAGTTTATCTTTAATAATAAATAACTTATTTATATAACAAAGTATTTAGTGACTCTGTCCTTACCCTTAACCGCTGTGTTGACGTCAGTAAACTCAAGTCGATCCACTGAATTTTTACTAAAGAAAACATAGACTGCTCCTTCATAACACACGAATGGCTGCATATCTGCAAAAAACAAAAACAAAATATAATATATATATGATATTTTTAACATCAGCTATAATAGGATGGAATGAAAGAGATGATCCACATGTTTAAGGTAAATCAGAACTAGCCAGCTGCATCGTCAAAAGAGACTAAACTATAGCACAATACAGGATGCTCATAAATACAGTAGTTATAAATTAAGTTGCCCGCGTGATTAATCATGCAGTTTTATTATAAGTAAGACCTTTAGATTATCTATTAAATCTCACCTGTGATAACAACATGGCTGTTGTTTGGGCCCAGCTTGACCATTGAAGTCCATCCAGTTTGTGACCTTTGGGGAACCATTCTACCACATATTCACGAGCAGCAGTTTCATGTTGTGTCCAGTAGATTGTGACATTTCTGTTGTTTATCACTGGCACAAGAAGAGCTTTGGCTGGACAAATACAAAGCATAAATAGCATTAGCACTTACAACACTGACTACAGCATTGTTTACTTGTAAAGAAGAATTACCTCTAGTGGTATGGACGGTGATTTTAGCAGGAGGAGAGCGCCCCTGGAGTTGCGAGCGCTCACGGTTATGTCACAGTTTGAACAAAATGGCACAGAAATGTTTTGTTTGTCTGAGCTGGCATTTAGGGTTAAACTCTGGTTATAGACTGTGATGATGTAATCCAAAATATGTCCTTGAGCAACAGAGATGTCTAGTTTCTGCAAAAAAAAAAAAAAAAAAAAACTTTACTAAAACATGGAATCATTCATTCTGGAATGTAGAAAGTAGCCTAACAGTTGCAAGTACTTTTTACAAGAGAAAACTAAACACAAGAATGTGTACATGAGAATGAGAGATTGACATTGCAATGCAGTTCATAATTTTTATTCATTTTATTCTAATTTATTCTGTCATTTAGCACTACTTTTAATGCACAGCACTTAATATTTTATTGTGTGTTCGAGTCGGCTTGGCATAACAGAACACTTTTTATTAACCAAGAGTAGCACATGGATACATTTTTAATAGCGTTACTATTGCATTTCCACTAGATGTCAGCAAACAACCTTGTGCACCCTCATGTTAGATACAAATTGCATTTGCTCCACTTAAAAACAATTTTCAACAAAAACAGAGAAATGGGACTGTAATATCCCATTTGCATCTGTCTTCCTTTTTCTTTTTGGATGTTACTTGAACAAGTTTTTCAGACACAGAAGCGTCTCATCTCAAAGACTCAGACAGTCACTTACATGGCTCTTTCTTACAAGTTTTAAATAGAAAAGATAAAATGTTTTTCTGCTTTTACAATTAATTTTTTGGAGAAAACAAAATGTATCACTTTTATATGCATATGTCATTAGGCCAATGCAAGTTCAGTTAACTTGAACCATGGTTTTTTTTCAAATTCCATTTTCAAGTTCTAAGTTATATGATCATAACCTACTGTTGTAAGTTACACATCCAAACTTCAAACTTAAAGGCAGAAACTGTTCTTGGTTTTGAGTTACACTTTAAGTCATGCAGTTTACTAAGTATGAGAAACTCCAGCTCATAAACCACCATAACTAAAGTTTAAGGTAACTGTGCTTACTGCTGCACTCTTAGACCTGCTCCTTTCACTTGCACTGTTACTATTTGATTACATATCACTAAATACCTCTGCATTATACATGTGTTTTCTATGCAGCCTTGTTTTTCTTATAAAGTGAAACCTGTACTAAGTTTCAGTTGGTCCTCAGTGCTTCGGTTAGCTTCAGCTCACGTGTGTGTGAATGTGGTCAGATGTGTCAGGCTGTGTGCGTGCCTCTCTCTCACACCTCTGAAGTGGTCAAACCGGACGACCTTTAAGCCGAAGAGAACTCAGACTGACTAAATAAAGAAGTGAAAGTGCTATAAAGAAAGACATATAGATAGAACTCATACAGTATAAGGGAAGCTTAGCGGGCTTAAATGTGGACTATAGCATTTTGAGCACTACTTTTACAGTAAGACATTAAACGTGCGTAGGTTGTGTTAACGCCACCACATTCTACAGCTAAAAAGATGATCGTTTAAATGCATATTTCATGGCAAAGCACAATATTATTGACAGGACAAGCTAGCTTCACACTTGGCCTGATTTAATCCAATCTATTTGATAATATTATTGATTCATTTAATCCTTTATTTGGACAAAGTAATAAAATCTCTACAGAGACAGGCAGAGGCTGGACTCCTCACCCAAAAGCTTTATAATTCAGCTTTAAAAACCCTGTACTCAGTAGTTAAAAAATATATTAAAATCTGTTTTGCAGCAGCATAGTAATTGCAAAGTATCATTTGTTTTAAGTTAGAAAACAATGTCTCACAATTTACATCTTAAATAGGATATTGTTCTTAAATCAGATGTGTGCTTGTTATTGTTTTTAGTGGTCATTTACACAACTAAACCTAAACTATTGTGGTAAGAATGATGAGGCTCAGAATGCTTTAGGTAAGTGCACAAAACACAAAAAGTTTGAGTTTGAATAGCTCTGCTTGTTGAGACTGTACAAATAGCGCCTTTAACCATTGCTTTGAACTACAGTACATACCTTCCAGTAGATTCTCAAGGAGTTGCGATGGACAGCGTACCACACGTCCAGAGCACGAGCAGGAGCTAAAATCAGACATATATTATATATTTTTGTAAATACAAACAACCGTAAACAAGATTTTTGACCTTTTGGCCTTCGTTTGACAAACAACACAAAGACATAATGGGATAGTGTTTGATAAAATAAGAAATCAAGACGGACTTCCTCAGAGAACTTTTTTGTCACATTTTTTGTCAGTTAAGGTAGTTTTAGAGTGGTGTGTACTTGTACATACAGAAGAATATTCTGTTGGCGTTAGCATAGGCCACACACTTCTGTATTTGCCAGTTTGCTCAGTTTATCATTTTCTTGTCTACTATTTGAGATAAAAGATATCTGAATGATTAAAATATAAGAGACTACAGAGGTTGCAACTAATGTAAATTTATATATTTTATTTTATCATATCAGGCAAGATTGGTTTGATTAGCGTGATTGATTATTTTAATGTAATTTCTTTTACACTTTTGCACTTCTTTTTCTCTTTTTAAAACTCTAATACAAAAGATGCTGAAATAAAAGTACTCAAGATATTGTTTAGAAAACAGGAACAATGTAATCATAATATCATATTGATTCTTTAAGCCACCAAAATCCACCAAATACTTTTATCTAGGGAAGTTCAACCTCCTGAACAATTGGCCTAAGAAGCAATATCTATCTGTCAATATTAAGCATTTTACTGTGTACTAATGTGAGGCTAGGCCTAAATAGGTGTTTTGTGGCTCAATTTAGCATCTGCTAAATGTAATTATTTAAACTTTTTACAATATGACCACTTCCATGTGGCCCAGATCTATTTAGTCTGTGTTTCAACATGCAGCCTTTGACAAAAAAGGTTTGGAGACTTCTGCTTTAATGGTATTTATATCCAGGTTTTGACTTTAAATGTTTTTATGTTTCCCAAATGGCCAGAAAAAAGCCATTACAAATGCTGGGTAAACATCAAAACAAATATTTTGGATATTGGTTATTGTTTTGGTTTGATCATTGTATCACATGCTTAAATTTCACTTCTTGTTGTGAAGGTCACTGTATTTTCAGTGCCACTTCCTTTTGGTAAATATTTCAACCCCAAACCGTAAAAGCCTCATAATGTGTCAAACTCCTCCTCAACTGACGTTAAACAGTTATCAGGAATTAGTTAGTGTGATCATTTGCATCACATCACTAAACTTATCTTCACTCCATCAAAGGCAAAATGTTGTTTTGCTTTTCCTTTTATGAATTTTTTCCCACAGCAAGGAACAGTAAATGTTTATATTTTCAATTTACTTGACATTTATCTGACTAAAACAAACCACTCAATGCCCAATGACTGTTTCAGTGGCTTGTTATATACAATTGATAGGAAACTGATTTCAAAGATACAATGCCACAAAGTCACTGTAAGCACAACAGCAGTTCTTAGCACTTTCAATCAGGAAGCTTAGCAAAGACACACAATAGTTAGCAGCAACATGTGGGGTATAAAAATGCACTCAGACATGAACTTTAACAGCTGCAACAAGTCAACAACATCAGTGGGCCTTTACCATCTAGAACATAGCCTTAATTAAAAGTATAATGTATAAAGCCAAACTAAACATGGACTTGCCTCCTATATACATAATATCAAAAATATATTACTTCATTTGTGTTTTCAGGGCTAAAAGATGTTCACGACAGAAGGATGTCTCCAGAAACACTTTACCTTCTTCTTGCGTCCGCTTGGAGACAGTTTTGCTCCAGTCACTCCACAGTCCCGTCCTAAATTTGGATCTCACTCTGAAGTGGTATGTTCTATAGGGCTGCAGGGACTGGACGTGGGTCGAAACATTGATAACAGTCTGAAAAAAAATAAATGTAAGTCACTGAAGGTAGATTCGAAAGGGCACAGCAGAGTTGAGACTTATTCAGGGTTTTAGACAAGTCTTTTTTTTCACAAAGCAGTTCTGCCATGAATCTGTTCCAAACCTAATTCTGACCCTCACCCAAACCTTTCAGAAATGCATAATGAAAGATATAAGCACCTAGCACATACAAAGTGAAGGTTGTGTGAAGTTACTTGGCTGTTTCAGGCTTAAAGGTGCACTGTGTACTTTTCATCTACACAATTTAATAGAAAAATAGAATGTTAAAACCAAACTTTAGGACACTGAGAATGAGAATAAATACATTTATGCCATAACATAAACATAAAAAAATAATCAGCTAAAGGAATCATCTATAGCTTCTCTACAGGAATAAACATGTTGAAGTCCTCCTCCAAGCCAAAAAATGCATGCTCTGAGAAAATACATCTAGTTGTGACCTTTTCACAAATGTTGCAATTATAAATACACTTGAGTTTATTTTTAGCACAAATTTTGTTTGTTAGTGATCTAAGCTTCAAAGCAAAATATGCTTCTGAGAGAAGTAGCTGCCTGAAGCAAACTAATGATGTTAAGATAGCATTGTCTGTTTAAATTTTAAGCCAAATGTGCTGTGTTCATGTCAAAACGCTTAAAGAAGTGTTGGTACTCCCTCTGAGATGTGAAAACATGTCAAAACATCAGCCACAAACACTTGCTGCAGATATCTGTGTGTCTGACCAATCACAATGCTCCTACAATTCCAGACTTTACCCAATTCAGCAGCTTTGTTTTAGTTTTAGTTTCACTTTCAGATAAATAGCGGACAAGCTCCCATCTGCTTAATGTTTCACACTATAGCATTAAACTTTTACATTTGCTAATCCTGTTCATCAGAAAATCTATATAGTTTCATTGAAAAAAAATCCATAGAACACCAATCTTTCACACACTTGTTTCTTAACCTTTCCAAACACAAACTAAAGTCCATGTCCTTTTCTACATAATGTCAAACACATCAATGCCACCTGAAGCTAAATATTTTGACTGAAGTGAAATCTCTTTGAAAACTGAGTTCACTTTTGCACAGCAGCGGGCCCCACTCATTTCCGACTTTAGCTTTGATTCACTGAGTCAACAGTGAATGAGTCAGATACAGGTAAAGGTCAAAACGATTACGTGTTGAACTTTTCCTGAACTTAGGTACTTACCAAATTTGGATTAAGTGTCCAGTGCTCCTCGTTTTCTTCTTTGTAGTTAATATCCAGGTGATGAGTTGGGACGTTTTCTTTCATTTTGATGGAGCAGGATCTGGAAGAACAGTCCACTTGATGCAGCACAGGAGGAGGAGGCATCACTGATCACAAAAATATATATATTTATATTTGATGTGATTCAAAATGAGAGGTGCATTGTGGGTACTTACTGATGTCGCTCAGGGAATAGTTTTTTTCTTGAGTTTCAGCAGAGCCCAGCGGATTTGTAACACTGGCCTGGATTGAGATGACCTGGACTGAACTTTTTACTGTGAATGCTGCCCTCACAATAGGACTTCCTTTTGCAGTAAGTCCGAAAAACTCCGATCCTTCTAATGCATCATGGGTAAAAGTTCTTACCCTGTAACACAAATTAGAGAGTGGTCTGGACGGAGTTTACAAACATTGTAGAACACTTTTTGTAATGCCACGTAATGACAAAAGGAAGAGCGGACATGTGTGCCACTATCTAACCATACATAAAACCAAATATACTGCAATAATACCATACCATAACTTTTGTTCGTTTTTTATGTATGTTTTTCGTCCGCTGGCCCAAGAGCAAACCACAGCCGAGGAAAGGTTTTGTTCTGAAACATGGTTAATGCATGACAAGTTGGTGGGCTGATCTGGTGGATCTGTGAAAACACAAAAGCCGTAAAAAGCGGTTATCGCTTGCTCACATGACAAATGAAAGTGCAAGTGCAAGCTTTTTTTTTTTTTGCATAGAGTTTGGGAAAAGGCGTTTGTGACAAGATTTTTTTCAACTGTTTTTAAGGGTGTCACATTTAACAGTAATAGGGAAAGAGAAAGCAGAACTATGTGAGGTCTTATGGGCTATAACAAAAGACTAGAAGTAAATTAAGCATACAAGTATATAAGCTATAAGACTATGGCTTATAGCGTAAGTGTTCCAGTTGCATGCATTATTTAAAGTGTTGCTAAACTCTTAAGCTTCACCCACAAATACATTTCAAATAGAGCTAGCTGCTGGAAAAGCATATGAGAGGGTGAAAGGAAGGCCTGAGAGTGGAGGAAAGCAGTATGATTGATTTGACAGCAGGTGTTTGTGATCAGAAGCAATCAGAACAATCCAAGTTGAATAAGATTAGTTTAGCTTCAGGCTATCTCTACTTTACATTTACATTCAGTGGATTGGTTTGCTTTAAAGGGCACTGTGTAAAAAAAATAAATAAATAAAGTGACTTTCCAGTGCATTTTGCCTATCTACTACAGTGACATCTAGCGTCAATATTCACATTCCGGCCCGTAATAAAACATTTAGAATACGTATAAATGTATCACAATTGATGTGGATTGGTTAACAGTGCTCTCTTAAGTATTCATGTTGTAAGAATAAATATGATTTAAATGTTTGTGGACTATAAGTGATCATTAAATTCCTCTCAATCTTACACAGTGCCCCTTTAAAGAGTCGGCTTCTTCACTGTTTATTGGTGAAGTTACATTAAAAACAGATGGAGGCTAACAGACCAATATGTAACAAAGCAGCCTTGTTTTCTATTGGCCAAGTTTTAACGGCTCCAACACATACACAGTGTATGTTTTTTTCATTATTCATCATTTGTTTGCTATTTCAAAGCTGTTACAAATATTTACAACTCTTTTCGATCAAAAAATCTTGCATGCAACTTTAAATGAACTCTGCGTCAGTTGTCCTGTTAGAACAGTTCAATCGGACATGTGAACTCAAATAGCAGCACTTAACATGTGTCCAATCAAGCCACACCAGGTTTCACTTCTACTTTTGGCGCATATCAAAATGAAATGGACTGTAACTGTGAACATGCTGTTACACACTAGCGCACTAAAAGCTCAAGTTAGAAGCCTAAATCTGCCACAGTCCCATTACGAAAGAAGGGAATACTCACATCCCACAAAAATGTCCAGCCCACAAGAGTCAGGCTTGTTTTCAGTGTTGCTAGAGTCGTGTCCGCAGTCACAGCTGTAGGTGAAGTCCTCTGTCAGGTTCTTCACATCCAGGTAAATGGTGCTAGAATTGTATGTTTGGTGATCCTGATGTCTCGGTTTGTGCCCACTGTACATAGAGGGTTTGCACTTCAACCTAAAGGTGCAGTAAACTCTAAATGTGGAGCCTCTCTGCACCACATCACCAGCGCTGGACCAGATCTCACACGACTTGTCACCTAAATAAGAAAATGTGTGAATGCTATAAGAAAATGCATGAAAATAGTATGAAAATGCGTGAATGTAAGGCAGTAACAAAAAGCTGCAGCGAGGCCATGATTGTGGAACAACTAATCCAAACATCTAAAATAACACATTGATGTGTTAGTTAGCAGGTTCTTCTTATCTAGAAACACACCATTTGCTTTGCTGTGTGATAACTTAAAGTCCTATATTATATATATATTTTTTTATCTTCAAATTAGGGGCAAAGACAGACACAAGTTTAACTGAACACAAGCTATTTTCTGCATTCTTGTGGATTTTTGTTGAACAAATTACTAAAATATTGGTAACTTTTAGTCAAGTTTAGAAAACCTGGATTTACACTAACTCTATCTGTGGCTTGTCCAGACTTTTTTCATCAGGGCTGGACCAAGTCTTATAGGTACAGGTGCTATTTTTTTGTTTCAGCTCCACTAAGTGAGGTGTTTCATCAAGATTCAGGAGTGGCCTGAAACCCCCTTACTTCTGCTTGTTGTATAAAGTGATAGCGTTGAGCACAAATATATGGAAATGTTTGAAATGTTGTTGTATTTTTTTCCAGGTCAAATTGAATAAAAAATAGTTCTTCAACAGAGAACAAGGGTTTTCAGTATCTTTCCTCTGGAAATCTAATTTTGCAAACAAAAACAGAAGTGAGGTACTACTTTTAGCAGTTGCAAGAAGTTGCGTCCATATAGTAGCCTATGTCTATTCTAGTACTATTATTTATCAGAGCACTGTGCATGTAATTAGTAATAAAAATACATTGACAATGGTTATAGACACGTAAAAGCCTACATAAATCCTGAACTAAAAAACGGCCAACATACACTACTGTACTTCACAACTAGAAATTGTTCTGTTTAGTTCAGCTCTTGTTTCACTGACTTTTCACATAGTTTGGTAGAGCAGCTCTTAGTTTGTGTGAGTTCCTTAGTAGAATTTTGCAAAACATGATCCTGTTTGGTAAGTCTAGGAAATTGCATTATAAGTTTACGTTAATACCTGTGCAAGATTGAAGTAACAACAGAAGGCTCGTGAGGATGGACCACATGAGCGTCATCGTCCTCTCGCCTCGCCAAAAACTGTCTCCTTACGGTCCGGTCACATGGCAATTTGAGCTGCTCGGTGAAAAACTGACATAAGTTTACCCAAAATTTGTGCTTTAGCTAAGATTTATAAGTGGGAAAAAACAGAAAGCAAAATAGAACTTATTTTAACGAGATTACGTCAGCATCCACAAAAATGGGTTAGCGTGGTTGTGGAAAAATGCGAAATAAAATATAAAATACTCACGTGCCATCTCCAGAACATGTTTAAGTAGTCGTTAAGCTGTGTGTAAACGCGTGTCTATGGCTCATGATGAAAATACGTGCGCTTGTCCACAGTTTGGGTAAGTGACACAAGAAGTGCCGCCTCCACAGTCTGACACGCGCTGTAACCTCGAGAAGGCAGGCTCCAGGAAGAAAACCACGGCAGCAACCAATCACACAAACCAAACAAGTGTAGATGAGAGCTGATATGTGATCTGAAGAACTGATGAAAGAGTTAAACACCGTAACTGGTGATTCATAAACACAAACAAGCGTCGGTAGAGCAGCAGACAGACAGACAGACAGACAGACAGACAGACTGACAGACAGACAGACTGACTGACGACAGACAGACAGACTGACAGACAGACAGACAGACAGACTGACAGACAGACAGACTGACAGACAGACTGACAGACAGACAGACAGACAGACTGACTGACAACGACAGACAGACAGACAGACAGACTGACAACAGACAGACTGACAGACAGACTGACTGACTGACTGACAATAAGTATGTATTTCTAATCATACATGTATGATATAGAAATATAAAAGTATGTTATATATGCCAGTACCAAGCTTCCTATACGTTTCTTTTATGGAAAATATATGGTATTTGGAGCACTGAAAAAAATGTTCTGGCCCTAAAGGTAGCATTTTTTTTTTTTTTTTTACCAAATTTAATAATTTTTATTGTTATTAAAATCTACACATATAATTAGCCTAATAATGACACCAACCACCTAAAATTTGAATACATTTAATTGCTTAAAACAAAAAAAATATTGTAAATGCAATTATTTACTTATTGCACATGCTCCAGGGAGCATCTCTGGCCAAACACCTCAGTTCTGTAAGTGGCAGTGTGCCTTGCCTAAGCCTGATCCCGGCAGCATGTTGGCTCTGGGCAGTACTGGGATGGGAGACTCTGGAGGAACCTCAGGAGCCACAGTGAGATGAACAGAAGAGAGCCTCGTTGATGTGTCCTTAGGCAAGACACTTCCCATTGCCTGGATTTGGTGAGAATGTGACTGGTTAGTAACCTGGCTCACGCCAGATGGATATGTGTTGAACTCCTATCTGAGTGTTTGTGAATTCACAAATACCGCGAGATAAACCATCTGGCCAGGTTAACTGGTTAGTGCATCCTATTAATAATAAGTAACTTACACATAGCCTACATGTAGTTGGATATAATCATTATTTATGAATAAACACTAATCATTATAAAGTATAATCAATATAAATTACTTGGTAAAGTAAACTTTTTTCTCTATTACATACACATTTTTAACTAAATTTCATTAAATTTATTGTTTGCAATATCATGGAAAAATGTAGTAAAATTAATGCGTTTTTTTTTTTGTGAGGGGCCCTCTCAAGATTTGCCCTGCAGAGATGTCAGAATTCTCGTCAACATTCACCACTTGTATGCAGAAATGAGGGATTTGGTTGTTTCTGCAGATTACGGTCATTCAAATCCTGATTTTATTTTGCCTCCTAATCACGTGGTTTTAGGTCTTCCTAAAATGTTACATTATCATGTTTAAAATTCAATTATATTTGTATTTTACGTGGGCTGTTCTGTATTAATATTCTGTGCAAAATCCATACAAAGCATTTGAAAGATGTCACATTTCAGACCCATGCAAAACATATTCAAATCATCTAAGGTACTCAGAAGTTACTGTAATTGTAAGGTACCAAGATGTTATATAAAAACTTTGACATGAATATATTATGAATATATTTAGCATAATCACATAGTGATAATATATTTAAAATGCATATAATATTTCTATAGACTTCATGATTTTTATGTTGTTTTAAGTATGTAAGTGGCCATAATTGGTCTCATTTTTACATGACATATATTGAATATACAGTATACGCAATTTTTTCCCACAGTCTGTTTTGTAGCAGGTGCCAAAGACAACTCTCTCAGATAAAGAGTAAAGAGGGTTTTTAAGGTGCTTCCCCTTGGTTTGGTTTGATTTGCTTCAGTGGATTCTGAAAGGGAATCAAGAGAAGTATTTGAATATAGTTTCAGGTTGTACAAGCAAAAAACAAAACAAAAAAAACAACAACTAAAAACTTGTTAGTAAAGCAGTTGTTTGTCTGGTGTATTATGCAATAACATGAATTGTATAAGAAGGTTTAAAACATATTGAAAAGGAATATAAACTTTTTTGTGTTAGAAATAAAGGCATCTTAAGGAGCCTATTTTACGTGTCCAGGTCACCATGCATTTACACTCTTAATGTAATAGCATTTCATTTACAAAATAACTGATCTGTGTTTGAATCATTATCAGTAAAGCCATTCAGACCTTCTTCCACCAGAACATTCACTGTTTTAATTACAGATGTTTTCACACATGACTGACAATATACAACAATATAAAAAAATGTACAAGAAATGCTCCAAAGTACTGTGCTACTTTATATTTCAACAGAGTTATGAAGGTGATTTTAGACTAGGTTAAGCATTTTTTTATTAATTTAAAAACTGGAAAACACTTGGATTGGATTTGGAAGTAGAAGCCATTATTACCCATCCCCTTAAGTTACACACAAATGTTTCAATACACTCTTAAAACTAATGCTTTTAAATTGCACATTGTCCTCAGTAGTGCAACAGTGATACACTTCATACTCCTGTGTGAGAAGGATCTACATTGGACTAGTTATTTGGGGGAAATAGCCATTAGTCGTGGCCCCATCAACATCGTCAAAACAGTCAACTAGTGCTTCATCACAGTTCTCATCAGCCAGTTCTACAAGCAGCAAATCCAGTTTTGGCTCCATTTTGTCTGTCTGTTTTTCCTTTGCAGCAATGTTAAGTGGAGTAGTTTTATTCAACAAGGGACAGTGAACTGAATCCAAATGCATCCCTGTTTCAGAGTCAGTCAGATCCACTTGTACACTTGACAATAATCCTCCAGTAAATCCAAAGACCTGACCCGAAGATGTGCTTTGCTCTTCAGTGATCTTAACTTCCTCATCTTCAGAAAAACAGGAGGGAGTTAAATGTGGTTTATAGGAGGAAACAGTTGGCTGCTTCACCACATGGACAAAAGAGTAGGGGTCCTCACTCTCTTTAAAAATAATGGTCGACAATGGTGGGTCACTGAACAAGGAAAGTAAGAATGACTCACTCTGGTTCAACTGATTCAACTGTAAAAAGAGAAACAGGAACATATTAATCAATTATTTAGTAACACTTTGTAATAACTACCTAACATTATCGACTTAATGTAGTTGCTAGCCAAATTCTATATTTTTGATAAAACACCTGAATAAAACTAACCGTCTACAATATAAAATGAATTTGTCTCTGAACTCTTTGTGAAGTTGAGGCTCTGTAGTTTTGTCTTCTGATGTCTCTTTGACTCTGATTATGTAGGTGAGAACAAGCTCTGCTCAGAGGTCAGAATTTTTCATTGTTAAAAACAGAGCTGTAAAGACACTTGGGCATATACTGGGTTTTGAAAATTTCTCTTCAAAAGTTGAAGGTAACTGCATTTAAAAAATGTTTTAGGGATCTGTAATACATTTAAAAAAGATTAAGACTGAGCCCATTTAAAGTCCTGTTAAATGTAATTGAAATTTTGTGGTCATATTTATTCGTAGGTTTTGAGAACAAACGGATGCTGATTTGTCCCAGAATGGTTGATTTCACTGAAAAAAGATGATTACAACTTTTTTTATCTTCAGCGTAATCAAAAGCAGAGAGTTTATATTATTTTTAATAGACGGTGAAAAAACTGAAGAATACACTAATCAGTGCTTCTCAACCTGTGGGTCGCGACTGAAAAAGTTTGAGAACCAATGCACTAGGTCATAATTTGTTCATCAAAAAGCCTTAAGAAGTAGTTATGATAAAGTAGTACTGATTATTTGATTTAAGTTATATTGAAAAGGCTATATTAGGCCAGTTCTCAAACTGTGGTGTGAGTTCTCCTGGGTGGGCTCCTGGTGGTAGGCAAGGTCTTCTAAAGCTTTTGTCAATTCATTTGCTGTGAGACAATTTACTCATATACAATGAGTAAATGACTCTTGACCCCCACCTTTGTTTGTTTTGTCAAAGTACACCAAAACAGTTTTATTCTGCTAAAACATTTTCATAAAATACGATTTAATCACTCTCTTATGGTTAATACACTTTATTAATTCAACATTGAATTAGGTTTAGCGCTCAGCACACGCAAAATCATTTACATTAACCCTAAGAAAAAAATTACATTCATTTTGGCTCGCTGAGGGGAAAAGTTTGGACACCCCTGATCTAGAAACTAAACAACAATTCTTCTGAACAAATGTGTGATTACACCTCAAATCCAGATAATTCAGAATCAAATAATTGTCTTTAAAAGTCCTCAATAAGGATGTTTTACCTCCAAGAGTTTGATTGCGGTGCTGTTTTTTAGCTTTGGCAGGTTGTCCCCAAACCATTCTGGGCCCCAAGCAATACACTTCTGCTTGATCCTAGAAAAAGGAAACAGTGCTTGGTTAGACCAAAAGTTTTCTAGCTGGTAAATGTAAATATTTATCATTTTTACATAAGGTTAAGTGGTACATAAGTTAAATTAGAGAAAAGTGAGTTCTAAACCAGAATCCCTCCGTCACTGTCAAAAAGCTTCATCAAAACCAGGGGTGCCAGGACCGCAGAGGGTACTTGGAATGGTTTCAGACTTTTGCAAAATTCATTGATATGAGTTTGAGGTTTGAATCATTTGGAACACTTTGTACACACACAAATTTGTTTTAATGAACAGTATATTGATTTTGGTCTTTGTTTACTGTTGCTAGCAGCTGTAGCATTACCTGTGTCACTAGGACTTAAATTAGAGATTCATATAACCGGGAGATAATCAAACTGATCTGATCTGAATGATTTATGGACTTAAAAACGACAATTGTGTTTTTTATGAGGAAGCAATGCTAGAACATGACTAGGAACTGAAAAAGCCATTTACCAACTACAAACTTGAATAACAGTTGAGTACAGTTAACACCAAATTCCGAAGTTTTGGTGGATAATGTCAGAGTTACAAATAGCCTGTCTAAATGTCAGGGCTTGGAATCTATATTATTATATAAATTGTCCCAAATATGAAATTATAAAAAAGGAAATTGAGTAATGGATCAAATGGTTTATGTAACTCGATGAAGGACATTTTGCTTCAAGACATAAAAAAATGTGTGCAATTAGCCTCTAGACATTTTTTTATTTAAAAAATGAGACATAGATAGCACTAAATAGATCTGTGTCTTGAGGTGCATGAACGCTAAAACTGTTCAATTATGTTGTTTATATACTGCATAGTATTACTTTCTTTTTGTTTGCTCTGGACACTCAAAATAGGAAATTGTTCAATATGCCATTTTCTTAACTCAAATTCTACAAGGCACCCGGCACACTAGTCTAGTCCATCACATGCAGCGGTTTAGGAAGTGCAAATAAAATCAATTATTGGCAAGTCCGTTGTCTTTTGCCCAGCACCATATACAGCAGAAAGGCACAGAGCTATTTTTCCATAGTTCCTTTTTAGAGGCTTCAGTTCTCATTAATTTGGTGGTTTTTGGTTTGGTGGTGGATCGACCTTTGAAATGAACCACAGTGGCATCCTGGTGCTGTTACAAGTAAATGAAAACCTATATCCACTTGTGAAACGACCACATGTTTTGAGTCACTTCTACATTTAAAACTGACAGAATCGTAAACAGAGCTTTCATATTCCTAAACAACAGTGTATATTTTTGCTCCTAAGACAAAGTAAACAAATAAACAAATATTGGTCAAGTCTTTTTTTCGTGCCTTTTCATTCATGTTACGTTGCAGCTCAGAAGCTTTAGCTCTGATCTCAGTGACTAAAGCGTTCAAAGTTTCAACAGTTTGCCCTGGGCATTCACCCCTCATGTATTCATTTGCGTCTGGACTTTGTTTTACGTTTAAAACCAATCAATACATATATTATAAAAAGTCCTCATATGGTGCTACATGATGCACCTTTAGCTTACCTTTTTCGCACACATTTCCAGCACATCAGGTTGATTATGATGGCAATGAAGAAGGTGATGATGAAGACAACAATAACCACAAGGCCAACTAGAGGACACAAGAAAGTTTTTGTTTTGTTAAAGGTAAAACTAATTACTTGAAGGTTGGTAATTCTATTGGAGAGATTTCTTTCTCCAAATATTATATTTCTATGTACTATTTTTGAATTGCACAGGTAGTTCTGGCAGCTAGCTGGACATGACTGGTGTGTCTCCATAGTACTCCTGCTTCACCTGGATTAGAAGATGAGTGCACTTTGCCAAGCAGTTTCTTGTTGACAGTTTCGATGCGCCATTTCTCATATACTTTATGATTCACTCCAAGAAAACAAATTCTTTCTAAACTGACTCATTTGGTCATCCGTCAACCACACTTCAAGAAAACTATTTTGGTGTTACCTTCTTCCGTTGTACTTAATACCATCTTGCTAGCAGCTAATTTGCATGTTTATTAATGGGTGAATTGCTGCTTATTAAAACACATTGACCTTATTAGAATATTATCATGCACAATGTAGTTCTGCAGCTAATTATACATTTGCTCACACTTTCTATTAACACATATTAACCCTATATGCCGTCAGCACACTACAAGATTTTAGTCTGATTTGTGTGTCCATGATTTCAGGAAGATGCGGCTCCATGTAACATATCATGTTTGTGTTTAAGCGAGACATTGTTACAATCATTTGTCAGATCATGTTTCAAAAAGTTTTGAATAACATTGAGCGCAGCCAGTCAGAGCAGCCAGACAATGCCAGGCTTACTGTCTGCTGCCTAGTACCAGCTCCAAACACGGAATTTATAAAAAGATTTAATAATCTAAAGTCGCTTTGCAAATGTGAGGCAAATAATCATTCCAAACTGTTCTTATTTCTGTGGTCTACAATTTTTGACACATTTCAAAATTGTGTAAGATTTAAAATATTCTAGTGTGCAGCAGGCTTTAGTTTGATGTTAAGACATTTTCTACATGAATCTTATGCAACCTGTAGAGTATTTTGGTCAACATTAGTTAGTTGTTTTTGTTTTGTCTAATAGATTGGGTTCAGGTTGCAGAATGTGATGATGTTTGAAGCCCAGATGGTGGGCAAGAGTCAGTTTGCCCACCTTCTGGAAACTACAATGTTATTAATAACATTGTAATAACATTGTAGTTTGCAATGGATAGCTAAAAACTCATTTCACACTTAATGCATCTGGCAATAAGTCTTAGTCTATGAGACATACTGCCTTTTTTATATTTAGTAATAAACTATAACATATGTGGGTCAGTAATTTGCATTTTACACATAACTGATCTAAAACAGCATAGAAATAGAAACATATTCCTTGATTTCCTGTTAAAACTACAGAACTGATTACCTCAGCCTCTTCATTCTGAAATTTGACTGTAACAAGCAGCAGATTTTTATGCACTATTTTTTTGTTGAAGAGCAGGAAAGGTGATAGATCAAAACAAGGATTTTCAACCCCATGAATCAACTCCAATATAATTTTGAGTAAACTAAAAATAAAAGAACACTGTTATAATTTACATGTCTTAATAGAGCTAAAAGTGTAAAGTGTGTTGGTTGTAACCTGGAGGCGGTGGAGGGTGGGAGGAGATGAGGTTGCCCCGTGGACCCTCTCCTGCTGCAGTGGAGGCGGTCATCTGCAGGACTAACGTCCCGTCTGGACACCTTAGCCACAGCTGTGTGGGTCCTGAAGCTGGAACAACCACTGAGAGAAAACAAAGGGGATAACTTTAGGGAATATACCAAACAATAGACAAAACCCAGTGCGTACTTTTTCTCAACCACAAACAACTTCTGACGGTGTTCTTGGGCAAAAGGTAGCACCAACGAGGCGTGAGAAAGAGTGCACAGTGTCTTAAAGTGCATCGTGGTCTACATGACTTTATCAGCTTAAAGGCGTAATACGTAACTTTTCTGTAGGAACGTGTGCAACTACTTTTTAACACAAGGTTGTTTAGCTTAATGACATGGAAAAAAGTACAGGACTTATGCAGAGAACCTAAAATGTTGTCATAGTTTTAAGACGTTTAAAATACCTTTTCAAAGCAAAGTGAAAAATGATAGAACTGAACATTTACAATTTTGTTTTTGTGGGACAAATTATTAAAAGGAAAGAAAATAACTGCTAAATTTGATCCAAACATTTTGTGCTTGTTGAAATAATTACAGGTCTCTCCAAAATGATTAACTATAAAATTGTGATTAAGACTTTTTAAGGCTTTAGTTTTAGGTCATTTTCCAACTTTTAATCATTTTCACTCTTTCCCAAAGACCTGTTCTAAGTGATAATATCAAAGCAAAAATCAAGTCAATCTGTGGCACGTAATATCTCACTTGAACTAAATAGATTATTTATGAAGATCCAAAGACAAGAGGCACCATTCAGTTGTCAGACACGTGTTAGTCAAATATCATCATCACATGGTGACAGGTAACTTCAAAACTGTTTCTATGGTGACAGGGAGGTTGAAAGTCCATTATGTAACTTTTCTGCCTGTCACCGTGTCTCCAAGGAGATGTTTTGTTTTGTCCACAGTATAAAGAAATACAGTGTCTGTCTTGCTTTTATTGAATTACAAATGCATTCATTGTGGGCGAGATCATCCTTCACAGAACATGTACAAAAATTATTTTTAAAATGTACTCGATTTTTGCAACAAATAATTAAAGCAGTTTTAGCATGATGCTTGTTATGTATCTATTCAGTAATTAGTCCAATTTCTATTTATAAAATCCGTTGTGTGCAGCTTTTTTTTTTTTTTTTTTTTTGTTATAGTGATCATCTGTAGCTGTAAAAAATACCATCAGAGAACATTCTGAGTCAGAAGCATAGCTAGTAAATCATGGCTAAAAATTATTTGTTTTTACATTTAGATCAAAATATACAGTCTTTACTTTAGTTTTTACGTCAGTTTACTCTCTTTGGTAACACAGTTGTTCAATTGACAAAGTAGTTTTTTTTTTTAACTTAGCCGACTTCATTGAAAGAGCTTTATGGAATATTGTAACTTCAATGATCATCTTCTCACAGATTTCTTTCCTTACAGTCATCATTACCACATCCTAAAGCCAACACAGTCTCTGGAGAAAATGTAGATATCCAACAAAATGTACAATAAGCAACAGATATTGGTCTAAACCTCCTACACACACCAAACTTTACAGTCTGGGACTGAACAACAATTCTAAGTTTTTACAAAAGAATGTGTTTGTTCCAAGTCTGGTTTACTTAAGTTTTAAAACATAAAATATTTGAATTTTATGCAATTCTTAGCTTCTTTCAAATCTCAGAACTAACCTAAAATCTTTAAATTCTGAACCCTTTGGAGCACAAATAATTGGCTGGACGCTTTAGCCTCTGATGTCTGATTACTCTAGTTTTAAGTGAGAAGAAGCTCTGAACAAAAGAACATTAAGTTTTAAAGTCACCTAAATGTTTTTGGGTAAATGTAAGAATCAGTGTAGCTGGTGTCACTATCCATGGACAGAATGACACTAGATTTGGTAAATTTTAGGTTTGGACAATTCATCTTCAAAAGCTGAAGCTATTTTCAGTTTTAGGGACCTTTATTAACTTAAAAAAGCTCATTAAAAATTCCTATAAAATTATGGACAATTGTTTAGGTATTTTTTTATTTGTAAGTTTAGAGTAAAAACTGATTCTGATCCAGCCCAGAATGGTTGATTTGACTGTAAATAAGAGGTTTCTTAGTTTTTTTAACTTAGATTTTTTTTTTTTATTAGATGGTAGGCAAAAATGAATTAATTAAGAAAATAACATATTCAAATCTCTTCTGCAAAAAACATCAACAAAATTAACCAATGCATTTAAACTTGGTTCAGTCCATTTCCCAGCTTTTGCTCCCAATTATTTAGTGCATTTTTGCCTGTTTTTACATACAAAATTTTACATGAAAGCTTGACACGATGAAAAATTATAACAGATTTTTTTTTTACAAAATATTTATGTTACAAATTATATGCAGGTGCAGCAAATGCTTGGTAGTGGTCGCAGGTTGAGGCGCTCGCTTCTACCCATTAAAAAGCCTCAAAATATTCACCTTAATGTCTGCATTTCAAACACACAAGCCTCTAAACTTGAAAGAGGTGTCCATATTAAATGTGCTAGTGTCCAAAATGTGGTGCTGTTCATGACTGCCACACTGAGGCATATGGGGTTTCCCTCTGTGAGCCTCTGCTGCATGTTGCATGTGCGCACTTGGCCATGCAGCTTCCTGTTCACGCTTTTGGTACAGCCACTTCTCATATATATATGATTCACCTCAAGGAAACAAGCTTCTCACTAAAGCCGATTCACATGTGGTCATCCACTTTTAAGCTGCAACATGTAACTTTTCCTATGAGTGCAGGAAGGCTTGACTTCATGTTTATATTCCTGAATTGTTTCATTATTAAATCCATCTATCTTGTATTTATGATAGTATTCTAAAGAAATATTGAATGCAGGTTTTTTACATACACCTTATACTGTAATACAAAAAGTAAAGGGGACTAATAGAACTCATCAGATTGAAAATGTGTGACTTTTTAAATATGTCATAGCAAAGTAGAATGTTATTGACAGGAAAAACTCTCGCCCACCATCTGACCTTGTGACACATACGTTTTTAAGGTTCAAAACCTGCTTGTCCACTATAAAAATGGACTGACTCCTCAGTGGCCTATAGCTTTGCTCAGTGGTTAACAATGTTAACTAATTTTAATGCCTTGCAGTAAACAAGCTCCACCAGAAAAGATACACAGTGTGCACCTTTAACATAAAATCTATTATGTTTGCATTGTTACAGTGTATTGTAATGGTCTACACACTTTTTCTGATGATAAAATGCCTTAAAAAAAGTAAAAAGTTCTGCTTCAGTTCTGCTTGGCATTTATTTTTGTGTTATAAACCTAAACCTAAAAGAAGTTTCAGAATAACAAGTTTAGTGATGCATGTGATGGCAAATTTACCATTGTTGGCTGGTGAAGAAGTGGTTAGATTAAACTGTCTTACTGGAATAAACCAAAAAAACCTGCAGACTAACTGAATCTTTGTGGGGAGGTTGCACACTTTCCATGATGTAAAATGTGACATGGTAGAGGTGACTGTATTTTCTCACACACAGGAGGAGCTACATGAGGAAGTAGGCAGTGTGCCAGCTGCACGACTACACAGCCCTGTGCAAGCTTTTGTGCCACAACAAAATATTGTGTTTACCAAAAGCTCTTCAGTAAATACTTTGTAGGTTTTGTGATGACATCACAGCATACTAAATGTTAGCAATGAGTGGCAAAAATACATGAGTCAATGTTTATATTTTTCTTTAAGAGCTCTATGTAGTAAAAAAAAAAAAAGCTACATTATGATTACAGATGTAAACAACTAGAAGTCTGCAAAATATTAGGTTTGCACCTGACATGTAAAAGGAGGAAATCCAGTAAATAGTGCTAGAAAACCAGATAAACACAAGAGTTTCTCTCAATGTTAGCCAGCTTGTTTTTAGTGAACAAGCTAGCGAAGCTCTGCAAAGTTGCCATGACAACAGAAAAGCAGCTCTCAGTTTTAATGTTTTCGTATAAAGTTAGTTTCTGCAGAACAAAAGCTTTGCAGTTAAAAGATAAACCAAAATGAAATTGAATGAAATTAAAGATCCTAATTAAGCAAATGTGACTACAAACTGTGAGAGTCTTTAATGTGTTAGAATGTTGTTTCCTCGTCAAAAACAAACCAAAGTGGATTTTTCTTTCTTTCACAAATGTGAAACCGATAATTCAGATACAAAGCTCAAAATACTTTGTTCAACCTTGTGATGTCATTATGTAATAGTTTTTACATTTACAGCCATTTGAATCGATCTATCCTGCAACAGACTAAAATAAGCTTGAGATGTTTTCTTCTTTGTCTCAAATAGTCAGTTTCTTGTTTTATTGAGATTGCTACAAAAGGTCTTTTTGATGCATCAAGCAATCAAGCAGTTTCAACAGATTAAAACATTAGCTGTAACTACAAATTCAAAGTTTAAATAATTCACGAGATTCTGGCAAAGGTGCGTGGAGTTTAAAAACAGTGGATTACTTCTTACATTACAACTTCATGACAATCACACGGTGGAATAGCATATTTTCACACTGACATAAAAATACAGTCTGTTTTTTTAATGATATGTGCAGTGTAAGATGTGCAGCCCTTATTCATACTTCACAAGCATCATTTGGGCCTTTGAAGTGAAAGGTAATAAAGTGTGTGTGATCTTAAAATCTATGTTGTTGAGAAATATGGAAAATGGGGTATTCTTGTGGTTTGTCTGGTTTTCTACTACTATTTACTTGATTTTCTCATTTAACACATGTCAGATGTTGTTGTAAGTTATGTTTTTTTCCTATTTTAGTTGTCTAAGCTCATAAAGCATTTTTACAACTTACTGCTTACATTTACAATCCTTCTACACCTTAAATTTAAAAAGATGTTTTGATATTTGACTCAACAATTTTTTCTTTTAAAAGTCTTCGGGTGACTCACCATTGATCTGTGAGCTGGGGGTGTCAAAAACATGATAGTAAATAGTATAAGATGTGATGAAGCCTCTCCTCTGCTCCACTGGCAGCTCGTCCCACTTCACCAGGACTTTGTTGGTCTCATGGATCAAAACGGATATGCCTGGACCATGCTCTGGAACTGGGTAAACAAAGGAATATAAAGTCTTGTCAAAGATTAAAAAGAGAGGGGAAAAGATTAGTTTGGTGATGGTAGAGGGTTCTTTTTAGAGGATTATATATGTCAATATGAATGAAATATACACTTGAAGAAAACAGATTTGTTCTATATAAATCGATCAATAAAGTTAATTAAATATAACATCTTTAAAAGCAGATTGGACAGTTATGTTGTTTTTTGTTGAAAGTCTGTAAGTTGAAAGTTTGATTACTGTCTGTAGTGTGTGACCTTAAACAGCCAAAACTCACTTAGTTGTTTGGAGTAAACGACAGAAGACGATGGCGCACTGACGCCCCTACTGGTCACAGCATAGACAGAAATATTGTACCGCACACCTGGCATCAGACCTAAAAAAAAAAAAAAAATAGCCCTTCAAACAATCAAAGAATAAAACTATACAAAAAATAAAACACTAGTTAATAGTGACATACATTGTAATATATCTAAACACTAAAACAGTTGATTAGGAGCGTGCAGGGACCTTTTAAGCTGAAGGAGCTTAAAGCAAAAAAAGGGCAGATAAAACCAGACTTTTTGTTCATATATATATATATTCGTTTAAGACACAGAACATACTTTTATGTGTTTGAAACATAAATTAAAAATCTGTCATGTGATTCCTGTTGTTGGCCACTAGATGTCAGTGATAAACTCTACCTGTTAAAGTTGTTGTTCCTGATCTTTAGACACAGTTTTCCAGTCCAGTGCTGTTGGGGGAAGTGTACTCCACTCAGCTATGTAACTCAGCACTTCCTGGTTTTGTTCAGAATGGATCCAGGATACAGTCACAGCACTGCCATTTAGTGAAGCAGTCACCGCTTTCAAAACTGGTCCAGGTGTGTCTGGAAAAGCCCCAAAAACAAACGAAGAAACAATAGATGAGGAGTATCAAGATGCGCACTGAACATGTCTTTGTGTATTTTCTGTGTGATTACAGAGTTGATAAACCTTCAAAACTTACAAGAGTGATATGCAGCCCAGGTCGAAGTTCATGGGCTACATGTGCTCATATCAGATGATTTATATATATTTTTTCTCTTTTACAAACTTGCTAACTACTGTTTCTATTTGTCTTTTCTGGCCCACAATAATAATGTTAGTAGTTTAATGATCACCACACAAAAATTACCTGGTTATTTGTTCAATTTGGTTGAGATGGAGTCTTCATTTTATTAAAAAGTCTATTAAAAAGTCTTAAAATTCACTTCAGTCCTGCTGCATAAGCCCTGCTACGTGACCCTAGTTACTATTCCTGTGTGATTTGTACCTGATTGTGCGAGGGGCACAGCAGCAGGAGGGGATGTCCCGTAGGAGGTGACAGCAGTGACACTGATTGGTTGTAACAATGGCACTCTGGCAGAGCACTGGAACGACAGAGCACAAGTGTGTTCCTGTTTTTGACCATCACGAAGAAGATCTCATATCGATGGATCTCGCCGCTGTAATCATGAGGTGGAGGAGGCTGAAGTAGAAAACAGTTATTAGAGCGTGCCAGTCTGCTTAATTCGGTCTGTGCACGATTTGTTAGTTGGCTTGTTTGTATTCAAAATAGCTAACTTCTCTATAGATACAGTCGACATTAATGTACCTACTCGAACAAAACCTTGAGAGTGAATCAGAACAACAGCTTTAGCCCTCACTGCTCAACAACTACAGCTGCAAATGTGGATGAAATACTGTATATTATGTCAAATATAGAAATGAAGACAAGGAGATGAAGAAAGTGAACTTTGTAAACATATCAAACAATGCTAACGGTAGCTGCAGCTAAATGCTAACGTGATGTTTGAGCCACCTGGTGTGTTTTAAAATCTTTCTTTGACTTTTTGTTTACTTTACTGACATAACACGATATCAACAACTAGGAATGCACCAATCTAGCCTTTTCCGTTACAGATTACCAATACTTTGCCGATACCTGATATCAACCGATAGGCCTACTAGTGTAAGGACTGAATACCAAAACATAAGACATTTTGTCATATAGTGTTATGTAATTGTTATTTATAGTTCAAGTCACAACTTAACAACTCAATCGGCCCGTTTACATGACGGCTTTAATTCTGAATAAAGATAATTTAATTCTGAATTAAAATTAATTCCGCTTTAAAAATACCATGTAAACACTTAATTTCTCATGAAAAGTTTATTCGGATTTAAACTTAATTCCGAATAAAGTGGGTGGTTTATTCCGCTTTTAAATCCGAATAATTTTATTCCTTTCTCATGAAACCGTTTTATTCGGAATAAAAATAATTCCGTTCGCACTGCCATGCTCGTTACGCCGCCTCTCTGACCCGGTGACGCTGCAAGATGGCGGCACGGACTCGAAAACTTTTTTGTTTACATATAAGTGCGCTACAGGAGCTACAAACAATGAAAAGAGTGGGTGAGAGAAAACACGGAACACTAACCTTTTCGCAGAGGCAGCGGAAAGTTTTGAACAAGGAGTGTACGTCATGTACGCGGAGAGAGACGCTGACACGAGGAGTGTACGTCATGTACGCAGAGAGAGACGCTGACACAAGGAGTGTACGTCATGTACGCGAGAGAGACGCTGACACAAGGAGTGTACGTCATGTACGCAGAGAGAGACGCTGACACAAGGAGTGTACGTCATGTACGCGAGAGAGACGCTGACACGAGAGTGTACGTCATGTACACGGAGAGAGACGCTGACACGAGGAGTGTACGTCATGTACGCGGAGAGAGACGCTGACACGAGGAGTGTAACGTCATGTACGCGGAGAGAGACGCTGCGACGATCCCAAACAAGTGGAAACTGGACTACAATTTTTCCTCCGCTCCACAGAACATGACGTGGAGCTGATGATGTGATCCTCAGCTGCTGCTTAAAGACTTTCATCGGAACGACTCCAAAAAAGTTAGTATCATCGCGTCCATGGCGTTACAACAATCCCAGGAGATAAAAAAGCCAAAAGCCGGTATCCCGTATCCATCAGATGTGTGTTTTTTCCGGTAGACGTAATGACGTATGTGCGTTCCTTTCCTCTCTCTTTCTAACCCAGACGTTAAGTGGAATAAGATAAAGCTGATTTAGCGTGTTAACATGTAAACCTTTATTCGGAATTATTATTTCCATGTAAACCTGAAGGAAAATATTTTAATTCCGAATTAATTAATTCGGAATAATTAATTCGGATTAGGAAACATCATGTAAACGTGGCCAATCTGAATAAAATGTCAAACATTATGAGATGTTAAAGTCACAACAATGATATTGGCTGAACCAATATCATGGAGCCGATAGTCGATCCAGCAAAATGTCCTGGATTGGCACCGATATCCGATCCAATACTGGATTTGTGCATCCCTATCAACTACACTCCCTTTTAACTTGGGTGTGACTTGATTAGTTGTGCTAAAAATACACTTAATTTGCCAGAAAACGTCCTAAAAGAGATCAAAAAGTTTAGCTTTCCAACATGACTTTCCCCCTAGCAGGCACACCCCCAAAATTGACGTGTTGCCGACTGTATCAATGTATGAATATTTCCTGTTCAATTGATTTCTATAGAAACAGTCAGCATCAGAGGCCAAGCACTGTAGCCTACCTCTGTGGGGGGAACATAACATGAACAGCATCAGAACAACTCACTGCTCAACAACAACTACAACAGTAAATGTAGACATAAGTAGATATATTGCGTGAAATATAGATATGAAACATGGAGAACAGTAAAGTGATCAACTGTTCAAATATGTAAGGGCTAATGGTAACTGCAAGCTAAATGGAAAAGGGGCTCTAACAAGCTTTGGTATTTCACAGCTACAAAGCTTTAGTTTACTTTTCTGAGATAACTCTACATAAACAACTCCATTTAAACTTCATTGTGACTCAACTTCAATATTTTTTTATATTAATTTTAATAAAAAACATTATAAGAGATAAACAATTCAGTTCCATAGGACTTTCCATGACTTTCCCCAGCAGGCCACGCTCACAATATGACGCATTGCCATTGTATTATATTGGGTTTCATCAGTGTTTTGGTGTCAGTAGTACCTTCCAGAACACCTACCCACTTGCTGAGCCTTTTCTGTGTTAATTATCTGAATTCCTCAAACCTGAAGCGGCTGTGAAGGCCCTGGAAAAAACGATTAATAAAGATTACTAGGAAACACTTTTTAGTTTAACTCACAATATATATTACAATTTGAAAACAGTTGACAGCTATAGTAACTAACTCTGTGGAGGTGGGTCTCACAGAAAAACTGCTTTTAGAATCTATCAATGAATATGTTGTGCTACAGACATTCAAGTAGCTTCTTCTGTTCTGAAACTACTCTAACACTAAAATCAGATCACAACCACATCGTAAACAGAGCTGGCAAACTAGGCTGGAGAGATTAAAAAAAAGTCAAATAAGAAAGTTTAAACCGGTTAATAAAGTCAGATGAAATCTCTACTTGCTGTAGTCACAAAAAAACTTAAATTTAATACTAATGCCAGTTGACCTCGATGCTTCTTTGCTCTGAGCTGGTTGCTTATTATAGTTAAATATTGTTTTTTACTAACGTTGAGCTAATATTTTAACTTAAAATAAACATTTTAAAAGGTAAATGATAAATAATAGCATAATTCTATGTTGTTTGTCCTTGTATGTGCTGCCATAGTCAGAGAAAACATTAATGCACTTAAGGGCATGCGTACATCAAATTTTGACTCAAATTTGACACTGACTTCGACTGGAAAATGACAGGAACTACCTGTGTGATAATAATGTGTGTTTGCATTGGAAACATTTTAAGCCTATTAAGTTGCTTCTCCTTCATTAACATTCGCTGCATAAATCTGTGTTTTTGAGACATCTCATTACCTTCAGCAGTACATTTATTATATATGAGTCCAAATAGTTCACATTCTCTTCATCTGGATGTTTAGCGGAAAAAATACCTTTGGCAGGAGTTTTCTTCCAAAAAGATGGGCTCCATTTGCTGCAAACCTTTTTTCTGATAGTGTGAGGATTTACATCTGGTGCTTGAGACATCTTGGATGCATGTTTGAAGCTGAAACTCATATCTTTCAGAGGGCGTAATCCAGCCACTTGAGCCACACCGTCTTCCATTTCTAAGACTTCTCTTTCCTTCCTGTAAAGCAGACAAAACGATTATCAAATACTGCATGCTACCCAATACTGCACGTGTAAAAGAAAAAGGCAAGTTTTCCATCGATGTTATTCTCTTTGTCATGATGGAGATCTTATTAAGTTTTAGGTAGTCTAGATCTAAAGTCTGAACAGTGGCATTAGAAAATCAATTTCTGACCATTTTGTTATTTGATGCTTTGATAAATCTTATTAAGGATAGATATCAACAAATGCTTCAGTAAATTCTTTCCCTTTCTTGCTCAGCCCAAGTCTGTAACTTGGTGTGGATTGGAGCCTGATTTGGGTGCCTCGTGTGTAAAAAATGCTTTAGGAGAAAATGTTTTTACATTTTTATAGGAGTATTGAAGACAATTTTGTTGTTTCATATGTTTTGAGAGTAAACAAATAAAAAAACAGAACAAAAATGAGTTTTCATTTTGTAGTCACATCTTAATAGGTACTGATGGTTTAAGAATTTCATAATGGCATATAAGTAATGTTAGTTTACTTTAGAGAGAGCTGCAAAAGTGGAATAGTTAACAACATTTGAGGTCATCTTTGTCAGTATTTGGATTCAATTAAAAGTGCCTTATGTAATTGTGTGGCAGAGGGAAAGAAGGACAGCCTAAGACTGTTAATGAGTATTCAGGCAGCAAAAGTAAAGAAAACAATAATGGTTGATGGAGAGATTTTTGGCCAAGCTTGAAGAAAAAGATAATATATGCATCAGAAAATGTGATTAAAATTACCCAGCGCTCGTTAGCTGTGTGCACTCTTATGTGCAGCTTTGAGGTCTCCCAAAAATGTCTTTCGATTCCCATCGCAAAAGTGCAACCAAAGATGTATTTTTAATGTCAATTTGAGTTATGTTTGGTGTTTCAGGGACAACTGCAAAGAAAAGTATGACAAGTAAGTATGACAGCTTTCACTAAGTCAGTGGTTCTCAACCCTTTTCATTTGCAACGCCAAAAGAACAACGTAGGCATTGTAAATCCCCAAACACAAGATGTCTAATGTTTGGTTTGGTTTTCAGGTAAGTTCATCTGTAGGTCAGCTGATGGGAATCTACATGTATCACTGCATTAAAATCAGTTAGACTTTGCTTATGATGTAAATGTTAAAATTTTACATTTCATTTGAGGACCCACGAAATCAATTATGTCCCGACCCCCCAGGTTGAGAACCACTGCAATAAATAATGAAGTTAACAAGAAAAAAACACACAAATATGGCAGAACATTATGAGCCCAATGACATTAGTGCATGTACTTAAGCAAATGTATTTGAGCAAACATATTTGCCTTGGTTGTGTTTAAATGGTTAATTACTACTGTGTATGAATTGTTGGTTTGTGACGACCATCTTTCTTAACATGTTTTTCAGTGTCATATGAATAGTCTATTAATTCAAAAAAATTCAATCATTCATTCGTTCATTGTAACCATACACTCACTTAATTGACGTAAAATAAAAATGGAGAATAAGGAAATAAGAGAGTAAAGACAGCCATATAATGAAAGAGAGTATCAGGACGAATGCTACACTGAGCAGAAGAGGGTAGTTTAAGATGGTGATAGTAGAGGCGCTACAGGAGCTGGACTGTTGAAAACGCAAGACTGAGAGAGTGCAGTTGTGCACAAGCGGCACTGGAATGCGTCACAGTGAGAAACATTAAGTTTAAAGCTATAAGAAACTGAGTAAATCGTTGCAGGAGGTAAAAGGGAACCAAATCAATAGTCTCATGGAAAATCGCTGATGCAAACTCTTAACAAAAGAAACACGTAGCACGCTTTAAGGAGTTAGATTACACATAACAGTAATATACAGTATCAAAGGGAACTGGCAAAATGTTCTAGCCCAGAACTAGAGGAACTGATATATGTTACACGGATTGGAGGGAAAGATTTACACGAAGTAGACTTAAGGTGAGGTCAGCGGATCAGAAATGACTTTCAAAGTGGTTGTGAAGCAAAACGTCAATTATATGTGGAATGATTTGTCAAAAACGTTTTTTGATATACAAAGACGAAGGTTATATTGGTTGTATTTCCAGAATATCCAGGAACCTTGTCTCCTACCAAAGAATACAGTATATGTTAATAGATATAGTGGAATGTGCAAGTCTATCATTGCAGATAGAGAAATTAGGTAAGAAATCTTACATGATTGACTGAAATATTTGAATTGTTGTGGACCTACATAGGTCTTTTTTCCATTTTTTCATTTGCAGTCGACAAAATGAGCATTTTTGTTGTTTTCATACGCTCGATATTTTTCAATACAGGTTATTCTGGTGGTCGACTATTATAAAAAGAAAATATTGCTTGTTACAGAACACACATCATTCATACTTTCTATCCTCTAGATCGCACAAAGCAATATAGTATAGAAGTAGCTCATTAAATTTTAGAGCTTTAAAAATCAGTTAGTTGCTGAGATGGTATAAAGTAAGATTATTTTGAAGTACAATACTTCGTGGTATGTGTTTATTGAATTATTGTCCAACTAAGAGTGAACGAAAACTATTTTTTAAACTTGTGCGTTTTTGGCGGACTACAGCCCACAGCTCTTCGAATTTCTCTGACTTTTTTAAGGTTTGATAACTATTGAGTCTCAGGTCGTATTTTATTAAACTAACAAAACATTTAGCTTTACTCATTCATGATAATACATTTTTTTTCACAACACTAAATAAGCTTAAACACTTGTGTATTATGAATTGCTTTAAAACCCATACTGCCATCTGAGTAATACAAATAAAGGATGTAGCACAATATATTTAGTCTTAGTAATGTTTGACAAAGACATAACACACTGTGGTTATTCATTCGTAAGAGCAATAGAAAAACCTTGCAAGCTGGCTTTAGGATCAGATATCTGAAATTTGACATTAGAGGAGAAGAAACAGGAGCTATAATGTTTACTGCGTAGTAGAAACCTCCGCAAAGAAGTTACATTTAGTGCACCATGAGACATCTGGATTAGTCATAGTTGTTGTCTTAGAAATGTGAATAATGTAGATTATGAATCAAAGCTTAGAATGTGCAAAACATGTGCTAAAAGTGAAAAAGAAAAAATGAATAAAATTATCAACCAACAAACTTTTACTTTTTTTTTTATTAATATAACATTGAAAAGTGTGTTGCATGGTGTGATTTGTTGTAAATAATAAGTATCTAAGTTATATGTTTGTTGCAAGCCTGTGGTTAAGACTCGTACCACACTGCATTATTTGGAATGTACTGTAAAGATGTAATGATATAAAGTTGATCTTATCTATAATAATTCTAAACAAAGGTTATATTATTTCAAATTTCTCAAGTGTGGGAAGGACTGGGCTCGTTTCAAGAACAATTTAGTATCATAAACTAATATTTATATTTATGTATTATTTACACTAAAATAAAGTACAAACTTTTATATACAGGGCTGAGTTGCTAATGTCCGATTGTGACTACTTCGTATTATAATCTTGATGTATGGTCTCCACTGTCGAATCATGACTTTATTGTTTTCATATCACATTTAAAAGCACACAGCGTATGATGATTGGAATCACAAGGGGCACGCACAGACGCCGACGTCCCTCAAGGTTTCACACCCCTCCAACACTGCCCAAAGCATCTCCGTGACTACTGTCCAACAATCACATTACACCAGTTGGGTCAAGTCAAGTCTGACAAATGCATGCAAACTCAACTGTGTCTGATGTTGGAGCTGTCTTTTGATATATTATGGGAAATCTGTGATTATACTTTCAGTTGGTGGTGATGATTGTCTGTAGAATTCTTCTATTGTTGGCGTAATGTTTAACAGTCCATGCAGATGGACAAGGCATACAAGGCAGGCCAGCGATAACAAAGAAGGAATGTACAATACATATAAAAGAAAAAAACAAAAAAGCTTTGGGTTCTAAGGTAGAAAGCAAACAGTGTGCATTAAATAAGTTTACACTGTTATAAATTACGTTGGTCACACTCCACAGCGTATTATTTTTAATTTTGGGAAGTGAGCCGGAGAAGGACATCTCGACCAATTATGTTCCACTATAATGTCAGTATGATCCACAGCCCATAGTGAAGCACAGAGACTAAATGAATAGTCAAGGAAAGGCTGATGATGACGTGATGTTTGATTTGTGATTATGTGGAATTCTCTGGATGTAAAAGAAAGACAATTTACGCTTTATATTCATCCATACTGAAATTATTACAAAACAATGACCAGGACAAATCATACACCAGCACAAGTCAGAGAGTTGCTAATATCTCATATCTTTGCTGCTTTCCCTTTTGGGTTCTCAAAGGGTTAAGAAGACAATTTCCTTTTGAGCTTAGCACCGACTAAACGAAAGACTAGCAGTGCACCTAATGCAATGTGCTATTAAATTCAATTGTTCCTAAATGGCTCCAAATACATATAAATCCCTGGGTTTAGAAGAATGCCCACACATTACGACAACCAGCTCCCATAATTTATATATCTAGCAGCGCACACTGTTTTCTTGGTTAGGGTATCACCATCTATGAAATAAGGGACTGCCAAGGGTGTTGATGTAATTTCTCGAGCCAAACTCAGGTGTTTTTGCTGCAACTTTTGGGGTGGGCTGCTGCAGTTAGAGTGCAGCAGCAGTAGAGCACACGTGGATCACGGGACAGATCAGAGCATTTGGAGAATAATGAGGAAGATTTGGAGTTGGAGGTGTGGGTCGAGGCTGCACACCATGTTGCAGAAGGGGGAGTTTCACACAGTTCCCTCGGAACAGGTGGGAAGATGGAAGGGCGAGACGAGCATTCCTTGAAAGTACATGGAGTGGCGCAAGAAGGTGCTGTGGAGATCTGCAGGGTTTGGCAACTAGAAGTCTTAAGCAGACTCTTTGGCTCGGAGGTTCAGCTGGGATGTATCGTTGAAGAAGTCAAAGATCTAAAATTGTTAAACTCTCGAAGGGTTCAGTTTCCTTAGCCATTGATTTATATTCCAGAGAGGGCCTTGATCTGTTGAAGGAAAAATAAATGAAGTGTGAATGAGCAAACTAAGCAAAGGACCAAAAACGGGAAAGCTGAGGATAAGTAGGTATAGAAAGTAGATAAACAATTGAGGACTCATGCCCCGTGCAGAATTCCATCATACAGTAGGCGAAACAGGGACATGTCGACAAGAGATAATGAAAATCATTGCTGCCTGAATCCACTAACTACGGTTTGTATATACATGAGTGTGTATGGAAACAAAACTGCAACAACTTAACACTAAAAACTTCATTACACTTTCATCTTTAGTATTGATATTTTCTATCCGGAATATGTAAGTATGAAGTGCGGCTGTATTTACCATACACAAAAACCGAAAGCCATGATAATAAATTTTAGTCTAGATAATTGAAGAACTGAAATAGTTAAACAGAAAATACAAATAATGTTGTTTAAATAAATTATTAAAGACAGGTTAAAATGTGCTTATTAGTCCTCAAAGATCACGAGTTCAAAATAGGGGGGTGAACTGGCTAGAGGAATAAAAGCTAACGGGAGTATGCTGGTTGGACAAGAGACGTGGAATGATGACGTGAGAATAGATATAGGCATAACAGATAATTTATCATAGTTTGCAAGCGAAAGCTAGGATATTATGAGGCTTTGGACTTTTTGGGTATATAATAATTTATAATTAGTTATTTTTCTCTGTTTTCTCTCTTCTCACTCCTCAAGTGATATCAGAAAGATAAGTTTATATTTATACTAGTGCACTGAAATGGTAGAAATTAGTGCTTTTAATAAAAATGATCTTTCTTGTGTAATATATATAACCTTATAAAAGGAGAGGAACCCTGGATAAGAAAGACAATATATTGGAGCTAAGAATGGTAGTAATTTATAATATGAGGACATGTGTTTATTAAGGAAAAGTACAAACAATATATAATTAGTCTTATATTTTTTTTTTTTAAAAAAATTGGTATTGAGTATTATGATTGTTTGCAGCCCTGAGAGGAAGCCGCTGATTTTTTTTTCATCTACATGGTTTCATCTACAGATTATTCACAATTTACATTGGTGATATATATGCCACAGAAGGATTATACGTCTCGGCCGCTGGAGAGTTATCCATGTGTGTAAACATGGCCAGTTCTTGCAGTAAACATTCAAACAGTGGATAGATATGAAAACTGGTCAGGAGAGAATATGCTCGCAAGCCGTCGAACTTAAATGGCAACACTTTTTCCTTTGAACTCTAAACTATGTGTGGTCTGGAGACAGAGCCAGTTCAATTACAGATAACCGGGATGAAACAGAGGTTATGGAAATGACATCACAGTATTCTATGTCAGCAGTGAGAGGCCAACTGTATGAGAGTCATTTTCTCCTGTAAGAATTCAAACAACTAAAATTAAAGATGTAAGTTCAAATGGTAAAGGACTTTTAGAAATGTGTGCCAACTTGTGAAGATAGTTTCTTGCACACATTTACATATAACAATTAAGGCATATACTATTGTGATTTCATTTGATTGTATAATCACTGAAATCATTTGTTATATTAAATACATCTTTTTTGTACACTTTTAACTGAACTTCATTTGACCTGCACAGGCCCACTGAGTTTCAGACTCGCTTTACATAATGTATGTCTGTTTGGGGGAACTTTTGGGAGGACGATATGTGTTTCTTAGCAGGCTGACCAGAGAGGGGGATGGAGAAAAAAAAGATGTTGGTCTACAGTGATGGAGAGATGATGATGGTCCACAGCTACAAGATGAAACTTAAGAAACTGGGAATATCCACATGAACATCATTCCCAAGCAAAGGCAAGCAGACAGTTTTTTGGTAACGGTAAGTCTTGCATAATGGAAGCTATCAGGGAAGAGTTTGGCCCAGACCTTTAGACTTTTTGTTAGGGAATAAACTTTTAATTAATTTTAACTTTTTGAATCTTGGTCATCTTTAGAAAAAGAACATGCATCACATCCAAAAATCAGTAAACTGAAGAAAATGACTAAAGAAATGGTTAACCATGGTTACACAAGAACTAAGCTATATCTTGCTTGGGGTCAAATATTCCTCAAAACTTCTAAATTAAAAATAATGTTTTGTCTGTCTGTCTGTTTCCTAATTAGGCCTATAACCATAATGCAATGTCCTGTCTCTGTCTAATAATGTCCCGTTTGCACCAAGCTCCAGTAAGTTTGTCTGTTGCGTTGCTCGCATTCCGCTAACAGTTGTGAAAAAGCTTAAAGCACATCGTAATGAACAATTCGTAGGCTCAAAAGGTAAGTGACCAAAACATGTGGACTGAAAAAGGAAATGAACTATTTCTGTTTTTTTTTTTTTTTTTTTTGTTTTGTTTTTTGCATTTTTAAGAAAGCAAAAAAAAAAAGTGCCTTGAATGAATATGGGCCTAATAGATCTTTCACTCTTTTGGAAGTACTGGAAGTCACAAAATTAACAAGGGATCAACCCTAATTTTCCCCACTGTAAGATGTACTCATATTGTAAATATACAGTATTTTCAAACTTACAGGGGAGGACATTGTCGACATGACAGTAAAGAGTTAGGTTGGAGCCATGAGGAAAGGAACAGGCGGCTCCACAGTTAAAGATCCAGAGCGTTGAACTCTATACAGAATGAGGGAAGTAAATCCAGTCTGCAAATGGAGTTACACAGAGACAATGCTGAGTAAATGAAACATGTTATACAGGTTAATGTGACAGCTCTACAGCCTAACTTTATAAGTCTTCTGGTGAATGGTTGTAAACAGTAAAAGACAAGCAGCATTTTTTTTTATTGTGGCAAGAGGTGTAGAAATAAGGTCAAAAGCTCCAGCAAAAACCACAGCTGCCAACTGCACTGTTGTTTTCACACGACTTTGCCTCTTCGCATAATTTTGATGGAAATAAAATTGTGATTTTAAAGTTCCGAATAGGCTTTCCTTTCTTGCCCAAAAGACACAACAGCAATTCACTTTTGTCGTCCCACTGTGGCACCTGGTGTTCCAGTGGTCTCCCATCCAAGTACTAACCAGGCCTTAACTTGCTTAGCTTCTGATGGGATCAGGCTTGTCAAATGTTGAATTTGAATGATTTGTTAAAAATGTTTTGTTTTAATGTTTAAAAAAAGGCACCAGAGCATTACCTAGAGGGAAAGCGCAGGACTAAATAAGATAAGATCAGAGCACATTAAACACCCTTCATAACGATTCTTCAACAGTGTTTGAAAACAAAGCAGTGCTGCTTTTTAGACTCTTGCCAGGTATTTTTATTTAAAGAATTCCTGTTTTTTCTGTAATGTCTGACATGTGTTGTCATGTGTATAGATAGATCATGTATTTGGGTGTGTTTTGATAACTAACTGCTTGTTTTAAAGGAGACTTATTGTGTTTTTTGTTTTGTTTTTAGTCATAAACAGCATATATTAAAATCCATTGACTTCTTGATCATTTGACTAGCCCAGCCTCTTCATTGCCAAATCTAACTCTAAAAGCAGCAGATTTGAACTTAACTTATTTTTATTGTTGGAAAGTAGCTACATGATAAATCTGAAACCTACATGTTTTAATCGATAGCTGAATTTTGTTTGATTAATCACCAGTGAATACAGACATGTGGGCAGGGATAGGTGGTAGGTGAAAACAGAAAGCACTGGGGCATGAGCAACAAACATGCATGAATCAAACCAAATGCAACTTTGAGTAAACTAAAGAAGGTTAACAAGTTTAAAAACTCAGAAAAGTCTATATTTCTATAAAAAATACTAATATGTATATAAATAACTAAATAAATGAAGTCCTTGCCAGAGTGTTTAATTAGACTCAAATGACTGAAACCTAGTCTTTGGTTTAAAGCAGATTTCATTCTTGGTCTTTGTTCTCAAATCTTTAGCAAAACCTGATTAATTTCCAATTATTATTACTACTGGTCTTTTTAAGTTTGGATTTAGTCCTGACCCTAGAACTATTTTATCAATGTATTGATCATAAGACTAGGAGGAACATACACAGCATAAACCCCACTGTTTGAAGCATTTAAACATTGTACAACACAGTACTCACAGATGATGGAAAAGAGGAGTAAGATTTGGCTACTCCAACTGACTGGAGGCATTTCACTTCATCCTTTAAATCCAGACGGCACTTGCCATGACCAGGAATCTATAAAACAAAGACTTTCTTCATTCAAAATCAACTTTACATGTGCGGAGCAGTTCCTACCTCAGCCACGTATTCTTGTATGACATTTAGAATTTGTATCTTCCTCAACATGTGCTGCAGCAGATAAAGCCATTTCTGTTTCTTTTCGAAAGCATGACACTATTATTGAAAGACAATGAACATCATATTCATATTTGACAATTATAAATCATAACGACACTTACTTTGGTTGAAGACAATCAACCAGAAAGCATCCTCGGTGAGAAAGAACTTCAAATGAAAGTTTTTGTCAATATGAAACATCTTAAGGAGGTCACTGACCTATTTGGGGAAACAGTCAGAAACGTGCATCTTTGCTTTGACACATCCTACTTCAGCACTGTGTCTTTTATCTCCACATTGAGGCTTAACACTAAGATTGTGCTCATAAAATATGCTGTGCATGCAAAAGGAAACCCAAAGTCAAGACTTTTTCAAAAACATGCTGACCAAAAATTCCTTTGATCTCATTTTACTCTCAGGCTTTAACCAATAACTTGTGCTAACGGGAAATGCTGAGATTTGGTGTTAAAATTGTTGCCAAATTCTTCTTCTTTATTTTTTTGTATTAAAACAACACAACAAACAACAAGCAAACACAAAAATCTGTGATTCTCTAGCATTTTTTTCCATTTCATACTTCAAAGGCCTTTGAGGGAAACTCCAGTTCATGTTCACATCAAAGATAAAATAAGCTGGTTTTCAGGGTTTAGTCATTTTCTACGAATATGGCTGCCATAGCAACGGTCGACGAATGACGTCAATAAAAGTTGAAACAAAGTTGTTGATGAGAAGCTTGATTATTATTAGTGTATTGCTTACAATGACAAAGATCATAATATCAAATCAAATCCATTTATTCTTGTCGTTTCTAAGGACTTCCAAAAGTTTAGCAACATCAGACAAAGTTCTGTTGTTAATTTTCAAACTGATAAAAATCTATTACAACATGTGGTGTTCAATTACTACTTATTTACAGTTTCTCCCCTGTTTCACCTAGACACTTCTCCCAGTGCACAAACAGACCTAAGTTTGTCTTTGGATTATGTGCCGATTTTAGTTTGGCATAGTCCTAAATATTCTTCTCTTAGTGAAGACCAGCTTAGTGCTAATTTAGTTCTTGTTTTATATGTAGGGTGCCAGTGTGCGTGCTGTATGTGAAGACATAACAAGAATGAATTTTATGTCTGTCACAGGAGTAAAGTTGACCGACACACTGTGTCCTGTCCTTTTAACAGGTTCATCATTTTGTCAGGCCGTATATGGAGAGTTGAGCTTATTTTGCCCTCAGGCTTTAACCAAAAAGTAAATGTATTTCATTTTTGGGTAAAATTAAATACAGTTATAAATACTGATAATAGATAAAAACAAACAAACAAACATAAACTGATACTTTGAAGGTCTTGTGTTATTCTTCCAGGTTTAATCATATTTTTTTACTAATGTGGCTCCTTTAGCAATGATCTACTAATGACATCAATAAAGGTAAGATGAGAAGTTTTATTATTTATTGTATTACTACAATGACAAAGGTCATAATACAAAACATATCAGTGCTGGCAAATGTTCTGTGGTAGATTTTCAAAATAACGGTACAGTGGTGTTCAAACAAAGACACACCATTTTACATTGAGGTGCTTTTTCTGTTCTTATTTACAGTCAGTCTTTTCTCTGTTTTACCAGGACACCTCTCCCAATGCACAAACTGACCTGAAGTTTTTTCTGACATAGTCCAAAAGTAAACTTGGTTTAGTTCATTTGAAGTGCTTGTTTACTCTCTGTTTTGTTAATGTGACTTCAGTTCAAACACAGTCCTGACTACAAGATTTAAGCACACAAATACTATGCAACACTTGAAAAATGAACTCAGCCGCATCTCAGCCGCATTTCTGCCGCATCTCAGCTGCCAGCATCTCAGCCGCATCTCAGCCGCATCTCAGCCGCATCTCAGCCGCATCTCAGCCGCATCTCAGCCGCATCTCAGCCGCAACTCAGCCGCATCTCAACCGCATTACAGCCGCATCAGCCGCATCTCAGCCGCATCTGCCGCATCTCAGCCGCAACTCAGCCACATCTCAGCCGCATCTGCCGCATCTCAGCCGCATCTCGGCCGCATCTCAGCCGCAACTCAACCGCATCTCAGCCGCATCTCAGCCGCAACTCAACCGCATCTCAGCCGCATCTCAGTCGCAACTCAACTGCATCTCAGCTGCATCTCAGCCGCATCTCAGCAGCATCTGCCGCATCTCAGCCGCATCTGCCGCATCTCAGCTGCATCTCAGCCGCATCTCAGCCGCAACTCAGCCGGATCTCAGCCGCATCTCACGCTGGATTTACACAGACTGCAAGGCGAGTGCGGGTCGGGACACGTGCGGGTTTCTTGCTAAGTGCCTGTTACACCGATGCTGTCAACTGCGGTCCGGTTTTCGTCCAAAGCCACGTGGAGTCACGTAGATTCCCGCGAGAACGCTCGTATAATGAATGAAAGCCGCACCAGACCGCTGCGGTCTCCGACAAAATAGACTTCATGCGGATTCTTTCCGCAGAGTCGCGCGACTCTCGCACTCGCAGTCGGACATGTCGGAGCACGGTGTAAATCAACGCATTGGTTTTAAGCACTTTCTAAGTTCTGCGTGACTCGCGCGAGTCACGACTCGCATCCAGTAGCACTTAGTGTAATCCACTGTCAGCCGGATCTCAGCCGCATCTCAGCCGCATCTCGCCGCAAACTCAGCCGGATCTCAGCCGCATCTCAGCCGCATCAGCCGGATCTCAGCCGCATCTCAGCCGCATCTTAAGCCGCATCTGCCGCATCTCAGCCGCATCTCAGCCGCAATTCCAGCCCTCATCTGCCGTTTCTGCCAGCCGCATCTGCCGCATCTCAGCCGCATCTCAGCCGCTCTCAGCCGCCGCATCTCAGCAGCCGCAATCAGCCGCATCTCAGCTCAGCCGGATCTCAGCCGGATCTCAGCATCAAGCCGCCGATCTCAGCCGCATCTCAGCCGCATCTCAGCCGCATCTCTCAGCCGCATCTCAGCCGCATCTCAGCCGCATCTCAGCCGCTCAGCAGCCGATCTCAGCCGCATCTCAGCCTCAGCCGCATCTCAGCATCATCTCAGCCGCATCTCAGCCGCATCTCAGCCGCATCTCAGCCGCATCTCTCAGCGGATCTCAGCCGCATCTCAGCCGCATCTCAGCCGCATCTCAGCCGCATCTGCCGCATCTCAGCCGCATCTCTCAGCACATCTCAGCGCATCTCAGCCGCATCTCAGCCGCATCTCAGCCGCATCCCGCATCTCAGCCGCATCTCAGCCGCATCTCAGCCGCTCAGCCGATCTCAGCCGCATCTCAGCCGCATCTCAGCCGCATCTCAGCCGCAGCCGCATCTCAGCCGCATCTCAGCCGCAGCCGCATCTCAGCCTCTCAGCCGCATCTCAGCCGATCTCAGCCGCATCTCAGCCGCTCTCTCAGCCGCATCTCAGCCGCATCTCAGCCGCATCAGCCGCATCTCTCAGCCGCATCTCAGCCTCAGCCGCATCTCAGCCGCATCTCAGCCGCATCTCAGCCGCATCTCAGCCGCTCAGCCGGATCTCAGCCGCATCAGCCGCATCAGCCGCAGCCGCATCTCAATCTCAGCCGCATCTCAGCCGCATCTGATCTCAGCCATCTGCCGCATCTCAGCCGATCTCAGCCGCATCTCAGCCGCTCAGCCGATCTCAGCCGATCTCAGCCGATCTCAGCCGCATCTCAGCCGCATCTCAGCCGCATCTCAGCCGCATCTCAGCCGATCTCAGCCGCATCTCAGCCGCATCTGCCGCATCTCAGCCGCATCTCAGCCGCATCTCAGCCGCATCTGCCGCATCTCAGCCGCATCTCAGCCGCTCAGCCCATCTCCGATCTCAGCCGATCTCAGCCGCATCTCAGCCGCCATCTCAGCCGCATCTCAGCCGCATCTCAGCCGCATCTCAGCCGCATCTCAGCCGGATCTCAGCCGCATCTCAGCCGCATCTCAGCCGCATCTGCCGCATCTCAGCCGCATCTCAGCCGCATCAGCCGCTCAGCCGCACATCTCAGCTCAGCCGCAGCATCTCATCATCAGCCGCATCTCAGCCGCATCTCAGCCGGATCTCAGTCAGCCGCATCTCAGCCGCATCTCCGCATCTCAGCCGCATCTCAGCCGCATCGCATCTCAGCGCATCTCAGCCGCATCTCAGCGCATCTCAGGCCGATCTCAGCCGATCAGCCGCATCTCAGCCGCTCAGCCGCTCAGCCGCATCTCAGCCGCATCTCAGCCGCATCTCAGCCGCATCTCAGCCGCATCTCAGCCGCATCTCAGCCGCATCTGCCGCATCTCAGCCGCATCTCAGCCGCATCTCAGCCGCTCAGATCTCTCAGCCGCTCAGCCGCATCTCAGCCGCATCTCAGCCGATCTCAGCCGCATCTCAGCCGCATCTCAGCCGCATCTCCGCATCTCAGCCGATCTCAGCCGCATCTCATCAGCCGGCATCTCAGCCGCTCAGCCGCATCTCAATCTCAGCCGATCTCAGCCGGCTCAGCCGCATCAGCCGCTCAGCCGGATCTCAGCCGCATCTCAGCCGCGATCTCAGCCGCATCTCAGCCGCATCTCAGCCGCATCTCCGCATCTCAGCATCTCAGCCGCATCTCAGCCGCATCTCAGCCGCAGCCGCATCTCAGCCGATCTCAGCCGCATCTCAGCCGCATCTCAGCCGCTCAGCCATCTCAGCCGCATCTCAGCCGATCTCAGCCGCATCTCAGCCGCATCTCAGCCGCATCTCAGCCGCATCTCAGCCGCATCTCAGCCGCATCTCAGCCGCATCTCAGCCGCATCTCAGCCGCATCAGCCGGATCTCAGCCGCATCTCAGCCGCATCTCAGCCCTCAGCCGGATCTCAGCCGCATCTCAGCCGCATCTCAGCCGGATCTCAGCCGCATCTCAGCCGCATCTCACCGC